>LBNU01031500.1:11742-82679 GCA_014162995.1 Artemisia annua | reverse complement strand
AAATTGTATGTGACTAACTCAAAAAAAACAATCCCTTTTGTGTGACTAAATCATCACAAACGTCACATTTATTATATTCATGTGGCCACATGACGGGAAATAGTCACACATAATACACATTTACTTGAATAAATCATCACAAATGTCACATATATTATATATTTATGTGGCCAAAAGACGAACAATAGTTACTCTCAAAAATATTCGTGTGACTATAAAGTATTTACAGTCACTGATAATGACTAAACCAACAAAACTTGTGTCTAATTTGTCACACATATTCGGGGGTTTTGGTCACTCTTTTTCGATGGAAAAAGCCACGAACTCAAAAATGTGACCATATGCCACCTACGGTGGCGGGACCTGTAGTGACACACAACGAAAAAAAACGTGTGTGACTATATGCATATCGTCACACATTTTTGCCGTGACCGATACAACTTTTTGTACCAGTGAACATGGATACAACTTTATATCTAATAAGTGCAAAATGCTCATAAAATATAACCAAATAATATACAAATAACGTGACTCTATAATAGATAAAATGAGCGTTATCAACATCCTTGTGGCAATGGTCCCATCATTGTTGATGGCATTGAGTTTCGACCACTTGATATTGTAAACCCAAATAACATATGTAAGATAGTCATGTTTTAAAGCAAATTGTTTGACGTGTCTGCCTGACTCATATTCCAAATTAGAAGCCTGATTATCAAATAATGTTCAATGTTTGTCCTTTATCTTAATCTCAAGTGATGACGATGATAAGTTTAGACATGTCTTAATCTCTTTATAAATGTTTTGTATCAGGTAGGCTTGTATACGCTGATGATAATCAGTGTGTACTACTTTTACTCAGTGTAACTGTAAACTGAGTAGTCAATATACACTAATGATAATCAGCATGTACTTACCATTAGTTCATAATAATCAATTAAGTTTAACCATTGAGAATACTACCTCGACTCCACTCGAAACCAACTGATGTACTTATACGTCTCATATCTGAACATTTTGATTGCCTCATTTACAAATAATTTATCAAAATCAAATTGTCTAAGTGATCATTGATCAATGTCCAGTTTCACAAAATGTTTTTATATGTTCTCGGATACTTGTTAAGAATTTTGCTTGAGTTGAATTATCGCATGTTACAACTGTTTACAATTATATTTTAATATTTTCACGTTCTATTTTGAACGTAGCACGAAACACTTACCACAATATCATATATCGTTAATTAGCTGTCGCTAAGAATTTCCGTTGCTATGCATGATACTCGCATAGTAAAATATAAAGGGCTCTTTGTTTTCCACTTTTTGTTTCCACTTACTAGAAAGTCCAAAAAAAACTTTTATTTTAATTAAAAAAACTCAACTAAATATGTTTAGGGCACTTGCATATATACCCACTAAATCTTACATATTTCATATATAAACTTGCATTGTACATCATGCATATAAAACTTGTATTTTAAAAGAATATGTAAGTTTTTGAGTTTTAGTGAGTATATATGCAATTCTCCCAATATGTTTCAGAACCACTTAACTTAAAAAAACAACTCTTATGTCACATATCAAATATGAAGCCAAAACAAAAGGTATATATGTAAGCAAATTAAATATTGATGTCGAATAGTCTAAGCTTCATTAAACAAGCAATTCCAAAATTGAATAAGCCATTACTACATGTCTCTTTACAACCCTACATAGAAACCTTCTTTGTCTCCCTTCCCCACCTTTAAAAACCTTGTTTTTTCATCATTTTCTAGTCCCTCGTGTGCACCTATCTCCTTCATTTCCTCATCTTTCACACACACATTCTCTCTAGCTTTTAACATTTTCATGGCTGCAACTGGCTCACCTTGTGGTGCATGCAAGTTTCTTAGAAGAAAATGCACTTCTGATTGCATCTTTGCACCCTATTTCTGCTCTGAACAAGGCCCAGCTAGGTTTGCTGCCATTCATAAAGTGTTTGGTGCAAGCAATGTTTCTAAATTGCTTCATCATGTACCGGTGGCTGACCGCTCTGAAGCAGTGGTCACCATTGCTTATGAAGCTCAAGCTAGGATCAAAGATCCGGTTTATGGGTGTGTTGCACATATCTTCGCCTTACAACAACAGGTATGAATATAAGTGACAAAGTTAGCCAGAGTAGGGTTCGTAACTTTTTTTAAGATAGCAAGAAGCTAAATAAGAAAACAAAGCGTTTGTAACAGTAATTGTCTACTTTCTACCTTTTTGTCGTCAATAAAGTGTTTGTAATTGTATGGCAGAGTCAGAAAAAGGTCGGTAGGTTTACACTTAATTACCATTTAATTTATGAAAGAAAACACGACATTGGGCAAAGTAAGGGTGAAAGTTAACGAAATTTATTATTTTCTTGTGTTCACATGGGCTAATCTCTAGAGTGTATACTTATAATGTTTTGATATAGGATATCTTTATTAACAATACCTATAGTGTCTAACAAGCTAGCTAGCTATTCTTTATTTTAGAGAAGATCGAAAAGAAGCTAGCTAATCTAGTTGACAGAAATGTTTAAAGTCTTGGTATGAGGTCATTTTCGCTCATAAATTATACTCCTAGCAAATAATCAATTTTCTCTCATTGTTAATATTATAATAGACTCTCAAATTATTTCATTCATATATGAACCATGATCAAATACTTTTTCTTAACTACTGGACCACTAAAATGAATTACAGGTTGCATGTTTACAAGCACAATTGATGCAAGTCAAGACTCAACTAGCAGCACAAGGGTACACGGATTCAAGAAATCTTGAAAATCAATGGTCTACAAACATGGCTTATCAGAACTACATGAATGCTGCAAATTTCATGAATTTCAACACATCACCACAAAGTTCAATGGAGTCAGTCGATCATAGCAATGAAGGAATGGCGATTCACGAGATTCAAAGCCGAAATGATCATGATCATGGATTCTACCAGAAGACACTTTCTGAAAGTGACTTGGGTGAGCTTCAAGAACTTGCTGTGAGAATGATGAGGAACTAATCTAGATTAGATATATGTTAGTTTTATATATTGATCAAATATATATCATATAATGTTATGGTATCAATGTATATGTATATAGAGTTTTGAGATGAACTAGTTATGACTACAACCCTAATGAGTATAATGCATGGATCTAAAACCCTTAATTTGAAACTTGGTGCCATTTTACTTGAGGCTTTTGGATGGGGAAATGATTTGCGCACTCACTTTTTTATGGGAAAATTCCTTCAAAATGCATCATACTTGTCATAAATGTTACTTTCGTCTACTGAACAAATTTTTTTCCTTATATAGGTACTAAACTTTCATTTTTTGGTCTTTTTGATGTACTTTGTGACGTTTTTGCCCCTCAAATTATTAAAAATCCAGGGAAAAAAAGTCACAAAGTACATCAAAAAGACAAAAAAGTGAAAGTTCAGTACCCATATAAGAAAAAAAAAATTGTTCAGTACACGAAAGTAACATTTGTGGCAAGTATAGTACATTAATAGGTATTTTGCCCTTTTTTATTGGCACACTCCAACTTATGCATTAACCTATTGTGCTGTGTATACATCTTGCTTCAACTGTTTGTACATTGGAGTGGAGTGTGCAAATCAAAAAGTAATGTGCGCAAATCATCTCCCGTTTGGATATGAATTCGAAATTATCTGAATAATAGTTTAGGTTATATATTGAGATAGCCAAAAGTTAAATATAGAACTCATATTTGCCATAGAACCAATGAATCATTCTCAGCCACTCATTTTTTATCAAAATAAAAAAAATAAACTTTCACCCTTTTTTTAAAAATTAAATATCTCGCAAACCGTAAATCGTTACGCGAAAAAAAAATACCATCGCGACAAGAATTAAATTATCTTTCTATAGACATGCATTGTTATATACTTTCGACGAATTTTTTTTTTCGACAAATCATTTTTTTTCAAAATTTCCGTCCAGAAAAATCATATATGATTTGTAAAAATCATATGTGATTCGTTAAAATCATGATTCTTACGAATCATATATGATTTTTTTACGAATCATATATGATTTTTTTTACGAATCATATATGATCCGTAAGAATCATTATGTATTCTGTAAAAATCAATCATATGTCGCATTTTACGAATTATCATATGATTTTTCTGGGCGGTCAAATTTAAAAAAAAAAAAAAAACAAAAAAAAAAAAAAAAACAAAAAAAAAAAGTAGTATCGTCGCAAAAAAAAGTTCGTCGAAAGTTTATAACATGCTATATCTCATAGAGATGATTTTAATTCTCATCACGATGGCATTTTTTTTTTTTTTTTTTTAGCTTGAGATTACCGTTTGCAAATATATTTTTAAAGAAAAAGGCTGAAAAATAAAAATGCGGTAGCTATGATTGGTGATTGGTATATCAGGTAAATATGAGTTCTATATATTGAAATTGATTTCTTAAAGCTTTACTTCCACCAATAACGAATCCAAATATAATAGCTACTACAAAAATTGACATAGAGCCCTATTCAAAGCTAGCAAACGAGATAGGGACCAACAAAAGAAATAGAGAAACGTCACCTACTGATCTACTAGTTGTGAGCTCGGTTAGTAGTTTCACGAAAGAAATAAAGAAACGTCGTCACATACTGATGTAGTATTGTACGTATACATTAAAATACACAGAATTTATTAAATGCTGCAGAGTGGACACCTTAAGGTAGCGTGTATGTGAGCTCGGTTAGTAGCTTCAAAGACATCACTGGTAATATCTAACACTAATGTGTTCACTCCATTATACGAGTAACGATGTATTTTTCTCGCTTGATAAACATAGATGGGTTATTCCCTGTTTAAATTATTTGGTGACAACAAATCCGTGACCCTGTTCGACTTTTTCCCTTGACTACCCAAATGTGTACCTTGTTTGATCTTATATATAATCCAGCCTTGCGAAAAGAAGATGTTGATAGATGAGTTAAATCAAGAGAGAAGAAAATGGATCCAAATTATTTCAGTTCTCTATCATTTTCATTTTTCTCTTGCGTCATACTATCTTTTTGGTTAAAGTAAGGTAAAACATCAAAAGAATGTCATTTTTAGTTGTCTCGTAATTAATATCAGAAAAAACTAGTTATAATACCCGTGCACGCACGGGGTTTTTCCTGAAAATTTAATTATATAGTATTATCGTTTAAAAATAGAAAATCTTATGCTTATTTTAAAAAGTTAGAGCATCAACATGTGCGAAAATAAGAAAAATAGTTAGCAGAAATTGTAAATATAACCGTGGCATCGACCTTGTATTGGATTCTTGAGCGTGTATCCGTATAATGTTATTGGGCTAAAGTTTCTTTAATCACATGGGTTTACACATAAATCAAATTTATTTTAAAATTTTTGTTTACTATATGAATATAAGAATTTACCCGTGAAAATTATGATATAAGTACAACTAATACATTGACGGAGCTTGAACCAAATTATTAGGGGGGCTAAAATATCTATTTCCACGTTCAAGGGGGGCATATTGTCAAAACAAATTTTTTTAGCACTAACTCAGTTATCAAATACATTAATGATAAGAAATTTTGGAGGGGCCAAGGCCCACCCCTACCCCAATAAAGCTCCGTCCTTGAACTAATAAGTATGAATGAGTTTTCCATTATGTATTAATATCAATTAATATTTTGTAAAAGTTTTATTGAATGAAAGATTTAACTTTGTTTAGCTGACATAGATGTTAATGTTGAGGTTGATGTTGTTGTTTAACTTCAACTATTGATATCATGTTGTACAAAATGTGCGAGTTTAGTAGCACATAATGAGCGTTGATGAAGTTTTTGAAAAATGTTTTTCTGGATATCTGTATATAAACTTTATATAATAATTACATGACTCGTTATAAGTACAATCACGTATATTTATTTTCATATCACAACAACTCGTACTTACCATTTGATATTTATATTACCGTTAATAATAATTTAACTGTATTTAATATTCAAACCCGTGTACGTATAGATTAAAATTTTAAATATGATAACATGAGTTCTTATTTATATTTAACGTACATAGTAAAAAGATATTTTAATAGATGAAAGTTTGAAACTAATATTTATTTTAAAAGGATTTAACGTATATTAAAACTAATTTGTACATTTATAAATTTTGTAATTTTAATGGATTAAAGTCTCAAACCAATACTAATATTCATGTAATTGTAAACAAAGTTTATATTATAAAGTGTATGGGGTATAAAGTGTAAGGGGTTATTTGTTTATTATTTAAAGTTATAAAAAAATATGGAGATTTATAATTTTACACTTAACTCCATATACTGTAATATATTTACAATTCAACCACTAATGTTTTATTAATTACCTCCTCTTTTTTTAAGTTTTTATTTTTATAAATTTGACACCTATATTTTTATGTATTTTTTTTCTCAATCACATTCTCCACCAAATTTATTAAAGTTTGACCAAAATCAATTCAATTTTGACTTTTTATTGGCCAATCATATTGCTCGATTTCGCCTATGTGTCAAAATCGAGCATTCCTATTGGTCCAATTGTTTTTCCACTAAGATTGTTTTGTCAAAAAAACTCCGAAATGATGTAATTCTTTTATTATATAAAAGATATATTTTAATTATCCGCGAGATTTAAATGTTTTTATCGATTGAACATAGAATTGAGAGAAGAAAAAAACCGGTTGACTTTTTGATGGGGAAACCCTTGAATTTTGGGTCGTCTCGAAATTTCATCATCCATATATTGGATCCCTCGTAGCACTAAATAAGATATGTTGACGTATATTAACGTGAACTATATTATTCATATGTTTAATGGTTAACTTAATACTGAGTATATATTTATTTCGGTTCTAACAAAATTAAAAATTAATGTGAAATACAAGAACCACTAATCGGAAGAGCACATCGTTACTTTTATTCTATAATAACATTTGTTTATAAAATATTGATATAAAATATTTAATTTATAATTTTGAGAAAATAAGAAAAACCAAAAATATAAGATACAAATACTAACTGTATGTCAATGTGAATATTTCAATTCTCATTGAAAAGTAACATAAGGTCAACTTTTTATGTTAAAAAGAGTTTAATGTCAAGTTTTAAAAAAACTAAAGAGTGAAAGATGATCCTTGTCAACTTCTTAACTTAATTAATCGAATGTTCAGATGTAGCAATATTTGGTGTTTCCAATGCCTAGAAATATGGTTAATGGTTGACTTTTAGAAACTAAATACTCGTAAGTAATTTTATTTAGAAATTTGTGTTTTATTTATGTCAAACCCATGCAATTGACAAGAATGTGATAATTATGATGTTCCTTGAGTGATAATGATCTCAAACCTACTATAATGAGTTGACGTGAAATGAGTAACCCTGTGAATCGAGAATATGGGACATTTAAAAGATTTTGAAAAATACTATTTTTCAATGATAAAGACAAGATCGAAGAACTAGCTTAAGGAAGAACAAGCTCAAGTGTACATGAAGCATTTAGAGCATGCTAAGAGTCCAAATCAAGAAAATGCAGCTTAATTTCCTCTATGCTGTAGAGGGATTTCCACGTCTACGCCATAGAAGCTACGCCTATTGATTTATTTTTTGTGTCTTTAGGTTTTTTTACAGCGTAAAGGCATTTGTCTTCCTACGACACAGAGTTCTCGAATAAGGACTTTTCTTCAGTAAAATTTCTTTAGGCCGTAGATGGAAAACTCTTTCTACGTCGTAGAGAGCTCGAAAGCTGAGATTCCAAATAGAGTTTGAGTAAGGCTTTGCTTTGTTTTGATTAATTTTCCCTAAGGTTTACTTCTCATAGGTTTATTGTTTAGATATTCAATTATTGATATATTCTTGACTTTTAGTCTTTAAATCATTTGTGATTTTGGTTAACCTGTGTTAGGGTTTTAATTCAAACTTTCGTTCTACATCAGTTAGCATCAGAGCCTGTTGGTATCATGATGATGAAGGATGAAGAGATTCCAAAAACCTTACAACTAGTGGGGTACGGCTGACCAAAGACATGAATCGTGTGATCAACGATCTCACATCCATATTCGCGAGTATGTCCACTGTTCTTGAAGAGATACAATCCACGATGGTAGGTGATGGTAATCACTCAAATCGTAAGGGTAACAATTATGGTAATCGTAGATTCCGTCCAAACAATAAGGGATTCTTTGATAATCATGTGCGTGACCAGTCTCCCAAACAAGTTTGGAGGCAAGATGATTTCGTGTCTTCAGGTGAGGAATGAGATGGAGACTATGGGGTTTTATTGGAGGTCGAAGAAGAGTAAATCGTGAAACTAAGGTTCTTATTAGGAGGAATGATAATCCACATCGTTATGGTAAGTGATGTGTGTCGAGAGTGCAAGTATTTAATTTATAAACACGATCTACCAATGATTCAAACGTAACACATACGAGCAAGTATACTCGTCCGTGTGTAGCAAGAAATGATTAAGCCGAGGTCGTTCACAAGGATTTGTTTAGTTTTTGAAACGTGAGTTGAATATAACACAAGCTTAACAATGATTCTAAATAGCAAGCAAATAATGATGATGATGAAAATTCAATAGATTAAAACTACACTTGCCTAGACTAGTTTGAACAATCCACTTAGCATGATTATGACAATGGTTCTCATGGTTTATGATCAATAAATTAGATGGTGTTCTAATTTGATTAGTTGGTGTACTAATCTTCTTGTTTCCAACACTTTCAATCTTCTTCAAGATTTTAAGATGACAAAAAAAATATTAAGTTTTGATCACACAAGACTAACACAATTCAATTACTTGATTCGCGATAGTTTCACAAGTAATCGACAACTACACTTTTTAGCTTTTTTAGTTTTAACTAAATTACGTAAGAAATTGTCAATACATAAGGTAACACCTTCATAGATAAATGGTGACAATTGATCAGTTAACAATGGTTCTTTCGACCTTTTACGTACACCATTAATAATCAATCTAACTTGATAAACTCTTTTATATATGAAAACCTTAAAAGCACAATTCGATCTTAGCATTAGCTTGACATAGAGATGGAACAATTACGTCATAATCAACTAATTTTCATGCTACAAACATTATCTAGGCAAGTGCATAAGGCACTTAGCCACTCATGGCAAACAACGAAATAACCACAGAAAATTGATTACTTGAAGACATAATTAAAGAGTCTTACAAAGGTTGTAATGATGATTACAAGAGTTAGGAACAATGACTAGATTATTAGTGATGATTCCTTGATGATTACAATGACAAATGATGATTGTAAGCTTCATTTCTTTCCTGCGTTTTCTTTCTTGAGAGCCTTCTTGAGAGAATAATGATTATGATTAGTATATGATTGGTAATTGATTTCTTCTCTCTTAACCAAGCTAACATATTAATAAAATGACTACTCCTTGGCCACCAAGCAAGTTTCTTGGACACAAAGTGTCATTAAAATATGGACTTGAAGTAAATGAGGTGTAGTGATCATCCACATGAAGGGTTAGTTCATTAAAGATAGTCATTAAGAGTGCCAGGAGTTGCAGCAACCCAAGGTTGAGGGTCTCAACCTGAGGTTCGGAGTTTCAGCTTAAGGTTTGGAATAAGGTTGGAATGGCAGTTTTGAACCTTGGGTTGAACTTAAGCCTTGAGTGTAATTCCTTGAACCTTTGGTTGAAGAAGTAAGCCATAATTCATAGTGAGCTTTGTATGTAACTTCTCTTTCATTTCATGGATACTTGATCTTTTTTTTGAGCTCGGGAATCTTTATAACTTGATTCTTTATCTTCGATGATCATTTCGAGGTCTTTATTACGAGTAGAATCTTTTGTTGTGCATAAGCTCTTGATTTAACGACTTTTCTTCATATTTTTAGCTATTCCTTTGGACTTGATTGTGCCTGAACCTTAATATATCTTTTGTACCTTTTAAGCATAAACACAACTAAATACAATGCACAAACATACAAATAACGTGACTAAAACATGTACGAAATGAGCGTTATCAGTGAGCGACAAGGATATCGAGTTAAGGACGAGATTCCCAATTTGTTGGAAATCTTGATTTTGAGGTGATGTTAGATTAGTTGTTTGATAATTTCTCAAATATCATGGATGTTCTCGAAGAAAAGCATGTAAATATTGTGGCTTATAAATTGCGTGGAGGGGCTGGAGCTTGGTGGCAAAATTAACAAGATAAATGTAGGAGACATGGAAAGCAAGACTTTGGCGACCTTGGTTTCTTTACTCAAGGAGTTTCAAGCTGAAAGAAAGGAAACATGCATTTTATATGCATTGGTTGTTAAAGGAGTCGAAGATGGAATGGAATGAGTCGAAGATGGAATGGAGAATGCAGTTCCAGAAGTTGTTAAACCCGTGCTTGAAGAATTTGAAAAAGTTGTGGCAGATGATACTCCAAATTCTTTACCACCTTTGAGGAATATTCAACACCAACTTGATTTAGTTACTGGAGCAAGTTTACCTAATATTTCTCACTATCGGATAAGTCCTAAGGAGTCAGATATCTTGCGCGAAAAGGTTGAGGAATTGTTGAAGAAAGGCCACATTCAAGAAAGCATTAGCCCTTGTGCGGTTTTGGCACTTCTTGAAAGGATTATGTGCAAACCACACAACAAGATTTCACACTTGCTTTCTCGGAAATGTCAAAGGATCGCACTGGTGCACACTAAACAGAACATGCAAGCAGAAATAAGAAACGAGATTACAGAATGAAATGAAGTAAATGAGGAAATGAAAAATACAACGATATTTTCATTTACGGGATAAACAGTAATTACCCAAAGCAATATTTATCTGGGATAAAAATTAGAGAATAATAAGTCGATTAAAGACAAAACAGCAAACCCCTTAGGGTTGTTGGTCAATCAACCGAATCCCACAAGTGGGTAAGTTTGACTCCTTGTCCAACTTAAATATTGTCCTACAAGTATTCTAAAATGTTCCTAAGGAGGCTATAACTAAAAAAGCTTTCCTAGGCATTCTCATAACATACAACTAATCCCTAAAATCCCCTCATCTCCTCTCCTCTCTATATTCGGTCGACCAAAGGTATAAATCCCTTTGGACCGATTTCCATTTTCGACTATACCAATCGAATTTTAGTCGATTGGTTTAACAGATTTCGTATCTAGCCTAACTTGAGTAGGTTCGAGCCCTAGTTCTACCTGTGCAGTATCGGTGGATACCTGACGCAACTTGTAAAATGGTTTTCCTCCCGAAAACCCTAATATGGTTGAAGAAAAAGGCGGATCCGCATATCAGACTGATTCAGAAGCTTACACAACTGCAAAAAACAAGTAAGTATTCTATAAACACCCTTTATACATGTTTAGGGTTATGTTATATCACTAATTAGGAAAGATCTTGCTTGTTAGGGTTTGTCTAGTTGCATGGCCAAAAATGTGTTTACTTCCGCTGCTGCATGTTTGATTGGCTATGATGGAACCACCTGAACCCTACACTTCTTACACCAAAGAAGGATGGAAGTTTGAGGATGTGCGTGGATAGTCGAGCCATAGAAAGGTCACGGTAAGGTATCGTTCCTATTCCACATCTTGATGATTTGTTATATCAACTTTCATGTGTTAAATTGTTTTGTATGATCGATTTAAGGAGTGGTTATCACCAAATTTTGATGAAACCGGGTGATGAGTAGAAGACCTCTTTCAAGAAGAATGATGGGTTGTATGAGTGGCTTGTTATGCTATTTAGGTTATCTAATATGCCTAGCACTTTTATGCGATTAATGACTCAAGTACATAGGCCATTTATGGGTAAGTTTGTTGTGGTTTATTTTGATGATATTTTGGTCTAAAGCCGAACAAAGAAGGAGCACTTTATCCATTTTGAAAGCTTTAGAGGAGAATGTCTTGTTTGCTAATGAAAAGAAGTGTACTTTTCTTACTTGTAGAACCGTAGAGGGGGGGGGGGGAATACGGTTTCTTCGGCTTTTTGAGTGTTTAAAAACTTTAAGCCTCGAAGACAACCAAGTGGTTGTACAATAATCCAACAGCCACAAACACAAAGCAAGTAAAGAACACAATGGTATATACTGGTTCGCGATGGGGGGTTTATACCATCTGTACGTCCAGTTGCGAATCCACGACTCCGATACTATTATTCTAGTATAATCCTTTCGGTGGACTATAAACCGTTTTAATTCACTCCACCAATATTCCCTAATATTGGTGCTCACAAAGAAGGAGCTACTCACCAACGGTATTCCGCCCTCGGAAACCACCCAAAAGAATCTCGCGATTCGACTTCACCTAAGGGTCACCGGAAGTATCAAACCCCAACTAGATCCCCAATGATCTAGGATTGGTCACAAAGACACAAGACTTCCCTTACAAACAATTGAATGAATAATAGTTTGTTTGATCAACCAAGCTCTAACCTAACATAGAGACTCGATTGTAATAGAAAGGGTATAAGAAGAAGACCCTCGACACAATCACAAGAGTGTATTAGGTTCTTGTGATTCTTCCCTTGCAAGGAGATGTGTTCTTTCAAAGATGTTAGTAAGAAAAATAAGAACACAAGTTAGAATTAGAGCATTAGAGAGAAAGAATGTAGAGAGAAAGAATAATGGCAAGGGGTGAGGAATACAAGAGCTAGGGGGTATTTATAGGCCAAGACCCAAACTTGGGAATATTTTACCGAGACCGGCGCGTTGCCCACGCGTCAACGTGTGAGTGACGCGCCAGAGTCACTGTAAGATTTTCCCAAGTGTTGGGTGTTGGTCTTGTAAATACCTACCCTTGCTAAACCCCAATTGTATTTGACACACTAAACCTTATCATTAATCAATCAAAGGTTTACCAACTCAAATCGGCAAATTGGAAAATGTTTTGTGAAGTGTTTATTAGAAAACCAATTATCAAAGATAGAAGGGTAGAAAAAGATAATTGAGTAGGGGTAGAATGGGTATTCCTCATATGGCATAAAAGAGAGAAAAGAATATGCCATGGAATATTCCTCTATAGGGAAGAGTGAGTGAGGTAGGGTTGAGAATGAACCATGGTTAGGTTAAAGGGTATATCCAAGGAAATATTCCATCCTTGGTGTGGTTAAGAGTTAACCATGATTGGGTGAGAATGAGGTGTGTTGAGAACTAACTATGGTTAGGTTAGAAATGAACCATTGTTGGGTTAAGAGAAGAATATGCTCAAGAATATTCCATTTCTTGGGGAAGAAGGTGAAATGGATGGTTGATATGTGTTTGTTTGAAATGGATGGTTAGGATGAAGAATGTGTAAGGAATATAAGAGATGAGTTGGATTGTGTAAGAGTAAAGAGTTGTGTGTAAGGGAATATGTAAGTGTTGGATGTGATGGGGAGCCTAGTGTGTGTAGAGAATGAGATGGTTGTGAGTAGTGTGTGTAAATTTGAAAATAAAGTTGTTGGGGTGTAAGGAATATGTTGTAAGGATGGGATATGTGTAAGAGTGTAATGAATATGTAAGAGTGATTAGATGGGGAGCCTGTGTGTGTGAAGAAGGGTATGTGAGTGAAGAGTGTGTATTTTGAATGTAAAGGTGTGTGTATATGAGTTGTATGTGAGTGTGTGTAGAAAAGTTATATGTGTGTGTATAAGAGTATATATGAGGAATGTATAAAGTAGAGAGAATATTGTAAAGGGGAATATTGTGTGGGAGTGTGGGAGACACTAGGTACAAAAGGGTGTAAGAGGTGTAAGGGAATATTTAGAGGATGTTTGGAGGATTGGATTTGATGTAGGATTAAGAAGAGTAATTAGAGAAGTGATTAAAACATAATCAAATTGTCATTAAGAAGAAAAGGTTTGGACAATTATGATTATAAGTTGAGAAAATCAAAGGTTACTTATAATCTCAAGTAACTCAACGTCGAGAATCCATAATTTCATAACTCGTGACTTTGCACGACTCGACGTACTCAACTAACACCTTGGTACAAACAAGTTAAGTGTTTTCCCTTGATGTAAAGCATATCTCATGCGGGAAAGGATGCGTTTACGCAAAGTGACCTTTGACTTAGTTTGATCAATAAGGGAGTAAACCCGTTACGTGATTAGAGAAGACGTAAGCATGGGCTATGAGCATATGAATGCTTTCACTTGATATTACGTGAAATATATAAGCTCCCTAGGTTTAGAAAAGCCTTGGCTAGAGGCGAGAGTTAGAAAACATGAGTTGGCTTTTTCCCAAAAACAGGTATTTTAAAAGTGGGATCTCTCTAATCCTAAAACTCATTTCGAGTGTTCTCAATTAAGCACATAGCATATTCATACCTGCCTTGAAAGATCCACATTTGTCGGGTAAGGGGAAAGCCGACTTTCAAAGTTCATCCCGACATTCACAGAAGCCTGGCGCGTCGCCCACGCATTGACGTGTGGGCAGCGCGCCAGGAGCAGACATGTGAGATGGGGGAACTTTGGCTAACGTTTGTTATTTTATGTGTTTCGAAGGTTTATTTGTCATCATTAAAACATTAAGAGATCTTGATAATGTTGCCTCAACATTACTAGTAAACTTTTATTAATTGGTTATATTGTGAATTTGAAAGATATTCATGTTGATGAAGACAAGGTTAAGGGGGTTAGGGATTAGCCTTCACCAAAGACTTTAACCGAGGTTCGGAGTTTCCATGGATTGGCTACTTTTTATAGAAGATTTGTTCGAGATTTTAGTAGCATTGAGGCACCTACTACTAATTTTCTGAAGAAAGGCCCGTTCAAATGGACTAAGGAGGCAGAAGAAAGCTTCAAGGAGATCAAAGAAATATTGATAATTGCACTGGTACTTTTTCTTCCTAACTTTGATAAAATTTTTGAATTAGAATGTGATGCTTGTGGAACCGGAATTGGGGTTGTTTTGTCACAAGAAGTTAGGTTTGGTGTTTAATAGCGAGAAGTAGAATGAAGCTCAACAAAAATGGTTGACTTATGAGCAAGAATTATAAAAGGTTGTTCAAGCTATGAAGAAGTGGGAGCATTATTTGATTCATCAGGAGTTTGTGGCGAGTTAGGATCACTAAGCTCTTAAATATGTACAAACTCAAAGGCATTTAAACAAAATACATGGACGGTGGGCGAGTTTCTTGGAAATGTTTAATCGAATTCTTCATATTCTCTAATCCAAACACACCATCATTTGCAAATTTCATCATTCAGCTCGACATACCAAATCTCAAACCAATTCCCCAACTTTAACCCATTTTCCTACCAATTTACACCCGAACAATTCACCCTATGGCAACAATTTAAACTCCAACAAACCCAAATTTTCCAACAATAAACACTATATCAACCTCAATTTTTCCAACAACAACCCCACAACCCTAACAATCCAAAGCCGCGGGGCCGTCGTCACCCAAAAAACGTTGCAAGGCCAAATCCAAGAAAGCCCGGGAAAAGAAAACAAAGGATCTTGTACATTTTGGAGCAAAAAAGAAGAGTTAATTTTTGTGGAATGTTACATACAAGTATCTGAGGCGAAAGTCGGGAATGGCCAAAACAATGAAACGTTTTGGTACAAAGTTGTCGATCAATACAATGAGCAAGCCAAGCTTCATGGTTTCAAAGACTGTACTAAGAACATGTTGACAGAAAAGTAGACTCTGATGAACCAATAAGTCGGGAAGTTTAACTCCATGGTGAAACAATATGTGGCTCTTAGCGGCTAAAATGATGAAGATTTGATGACCCGGGTTGAAGTTTGTATAAAGACCACAAGGGGAAAGTTTTGCTCACAAAAGCACTTGGTCTTTTTTGAAAGTCAAACATAAATGGAAAAATCCCGATTTGACACAAACAAGAAGAAACCGAGGACGGCCAACCGAGGAAGAACCCGAGCTTTTCGGAGAAGATGCTTTGCCGCGTCCACCCGGCAAAGAATGAACGTCTAAAAGTCAACGATCTTTAAACTCATCCGCCATTTCTGGTTCACAACAAGAAATGTTTCAGGAATTGATACAACAACAATTTGCATTAGACCGTGAGGTGAATATGGAAAGATTGGAGCGCTAGACTATGGCGATAGTTGAATTTCTTAACCCTCAAAGAAGGGATGAGGACTTGAAGAAGCTTTCAATGATTACCCATGGGATGCATCTGGAGGACGCGATTACCATCGAGGAGTTTAAAAAGACCCGGGCTAAATATTATCCTCGAAACTAGTTTAGTTTATATGTTTTTATTCTTATGTATTTTTATATTTTATGCATTTTTTTATTAATGAAATTTAATTTTTAATTTAATGTATTGTTTTATTTGAAAAAAAAATAATAAATAAATAAATAAATAAATGAAAACTATGTGGTCCATGGGTGTCTTATGGGACTAGAAAATGGTGTTATAAGAGAGAGAAGTGTTTTATGGTTAGTTATTGATTCTGATGTTATAAGAAAAAATGATGAAATGACGACACTTTTTTCACAGCGACATTTTTTTCACGGCAGCATATTATATCTTGTGCTCTAACAATGGATTTTATTTGAACGTAACGTAAAAGAGAGTTAAGAAAATATAAATGGCCCCACACGTGTTTAGCTTAAGGTGCTAATAAGTAGGTTCACCGAATGTAACCTCTACTTGATTTTTTTTAAGTTAATAAATCGACAAAATGTCCCCTTGATTGACTGCACATCATTGGTTTACTACTACAACCCAATGATTCTCACTTCACTAATCCATTCTTAAATTATAATATTTGACAACACATAACTCGCAAGATCAAGTAGCATTTCTTTATCTTTTTCTAATACTACAGCACGAGTGCATAAAGTACATCTTCATGTCAATCCTTTAAAATACATGTCCATAACAAACACTAACTAATGATTCAAATGTGGCGTGTTAGGAGATGGCAATCAAGTTATTTCAGACACATGATCATAAAAAGCTTGTTTACATATTGAATTATTGAAATTATTATTATTATTATTATAAACATCACTTATTATTATTATTATTATTATTATTATTATTATTATTATTATTATTTCTTTTGAAATAGCTTAAAAACTATTGACACATAACTATTGTAAACTGTGACACGTATTTTATTTTATTTTTTCTTTTTTAGATTTTCTAACAAAGACCTTTAGTTGGTCCATTCATTTGACACGTATGCGCTAATATTTTGTTGAGTATTGCATCTCCTGTACCTGTAAGAGCAAACGGTATAATAACCATGCACCCCACGTTATTGCTTAACGCCTTGCGTTAAAGGGTGAGTTAACTTACCGTTGTTCTGCGTTAAAGGCATGTTAACGTGCCGTGCTAAACCTATGACGCAGCGTTAAGCTGCCTTTATGAATAAAAAGGAAAAAGAAAAATACACTTTGGCCCCTTGTAACCTTTTATATTATTTGTATTAAAAATCAAAAAATCCAAAACACCCCCTTGGTATTTAAAATTCAAATCATAATTTAAAATTCAAAATCGAATACAAAACAATACAAAACAAATCATCCAACGATTCTCATGAAGCTTTTATATAGATTTGTAATTGTCGATGAGATCTGACTTCTATTCCCACGCTTGTAACACTTATTCCTTAACCATTTTCAAGGCGCCATGAAGTTGCAGATCTGTTTCATTGTTTCTTAATAGAGTTTCTAGATCGGCCCTGATTGATGGATGGTCTTGAGGCAGCTCACGCAGCCTTTATATATCTGGAGCACGATCATGCATCTGTAGCATAATACGAGTTATCTCACCTAACAAATTGTTAATCAGCCTGAGCTCTTTTTCTTGTTCATTGCGTAATCGGGTAATGATAGTCCTTTGCACCTCAGCTGGTTCGTTAGCCATAGTGTTTGTGTGAGAATATGAAGTGTTGTTAAAGTGGCATTTATAGGGGAAACTAGCCGTTAGAGGATATTGTAAGGGAAACTAGCCGTTAAGCATTTTATTCAGATTCAAACTAGACGTTAAGCATTTTAGCAGTACAACATATTAAAAACGATACGGACAAAGTTAAAAACGATACTAAATCATACAACAACGTTAACCATAAACTAGCCGTATGGTATAGTTTCTCAAAACCTCCCACACTTGAACATATTGGAAGCTTTTCCCACCATAGCGTTGCTGATAAATGGTCTTTGCAGTGTCGAGACGATCACTGACATTTATCTCCCTTGTACGAAATACCTGAATGTAAATAGCGTTGAATCTTTTGCATTCCAAGTTAAGTAATGTCCANCGATACGGACAAAGTTAAAAACGATACTAAATCATACAACAACGTTAACCATAAACTAGCCGTATGGTATAGTTTCTCAAAACCTCCCACACTTGAACATATTGGAAGCTTTTCCCACCATAGCGTTGCTGATAAATGGTCTTTGCAGTGTCGAGACGATCACTGACATTTATCTCCCTTGTACGAAATACCTGAATGTAAATAGCGTTGAATCTTTTGCATTCCAAGTTAAGTAATGTCCATTTACCAACAAGCATATGTTTGTTACGACTGTCACCCACATTTTGATTGTTGAACTTGTCTACAACTTGATTCCAAAATGAGGGATCATTGTAGACGTCTTCGTAAACTTCAATCCAAACTTCAACCAGCAATTTTTCTTCTTCTTTCCACCAACGAGTACTCATCTCAAATGTTTGAACTTTGAAGTATGAAAGAATTTTGTAAAATGGATAGATATAGCAGTGTGTGAAAAAAGAGTGTGTTATCGTATGCTATTTCTAGCCGTTTATAATTCAAATTCTAATTTAAATTTCAAATTCAAATATAAACAGGCGGGATATATTTAAAATGCAAATTCAAACTTAAACAGCCGGGATATATTTAAAATTCAAATACAAACTTAAATTAACGGTACAACATACGGAAATAGATAAACACGATACGGAAAAAAATTAACACGATACAGAAAACAAATCACACAACACCATTAAGCATTTCATTCATCCCATATGGAGCTGTTTCTCAAAATCTCCCACACATGAACATATTGGAAGCTTCTCCTACTAAATTGTTGCTCAAAAATGGTCTTTGCATTATTGAGATGATCACTGCCAGAGACCCCGATTGGAGGTTGCAACTGATTGTAAATAGTGTTGAATTTTTTACATTCGCTGATGAGTCTTATCCATTTACCCGTGACCATATTTTTGTTACGAGCCACACCGGCAGTCTGATTGTTGAACATTTCTACAACATTATTCAAAAATAAGTTTTCATCGTGGATCTCTACGTCTTGGGAAACTGCAACCCAAACTTCAGCTAGCAAGTTTTCTTCTTCTTTTGACCAACGATTATTCATTGTAAAATGGTTTAGATATAAAAATATGTGTGAAAATAGTATATTATGGTATGTTATTTATAGGTGATTCTAGAAATTTGAAATTCAAAATTCTAATTCAAACCCGAGCGGGAACTTTTCAAAATTCAAATTCAAAACCGAGCGGGATAAATTCACATTCAAAACGGAGCGGGATAAATTCAAAATTCAAAACTTACCTATATATAGCCACATACACTGCATTGTTTATACACACACAACACACACACCCACACCCACAGAAAATTGATTAACAAATTCTCTCCACAATAATGTCTCGCAAAGACTTCTCCCAACAATTCCCAACTCACCGTGACTACTCTCAACAATTCCCAAGTCACCGTGACTTCTCTCAACAATTACCAAATGAACACGACTTCTCCCAGCAATTCCCAAGCTCCAACATGATTCCAAATGAATCGGTCAACACTCCACCGGAAGACATCTTTCTGGTATTCACAACGGAAAATCAACCAGTAAACAATCCACCGGTTTTCCAACAACAACCCAATCCACCGGTTAACACTCCACCGGTAGACCTCCAAAACAATCCGTTTAACTTTTCAGAGGAATATCTCTGACAACTGTACCAGGATGAACAAGTACTCAGAGAAATTCAATGATGCGTGGTTTTGCAACCTTGCAAAAGGTTTTACTTCTCAAGGGATCTTGAGAAGCTTGCAATCCCCACCAGGCAGTGTACCTGACCGATGTAGCATAGTGAGTGACAAGTACCGGGGGATTGATCGTTCTCTAGGGGAATAGTGTCGTTAGGATTGAACGCTACGTGAACTAGGTCTAAAGATGAGGGGTGATTCTTTTTGTATTTTTATATTTTATAAAAGCAAAGTAAATATCTCGGGTATTGGAAGAGTGGGCGGAATTAGTTGCTAGTCAACTAACCCAAATAACTAATGCAAATAAAATAAAATAAACAAGAAAAGTAAATTGTGGAACTTCTTATAGTGAGAAAATGTGTTTACTTAGATTTCCTTACTCCTTAGCTATCGCTTATTAATTAATTGGTTTGTTATAATTGTTTGGATGAAGGGTTGTTTTCCTTAATACCAGTCGTGGGGGTGTGTACGAATTTCCCCAACTCTATAAGCTGCTATCTCTTCCTATGACGACACCCAGTATCTTATCATGGCCTCCCCAATAGCCACTTATTCATTAAAAACAACCAATAACTCCGGTGTACACAACCAAGAAACATTTCTTAAGACGTTCAAGCATATTACCATAGTCTTACCAAATCTGATTCCATCTTAACAATAACCACAAGATTTTATGACATCAGGAGAACCAATAAATCAAGAACAAAACCAGACATAAACAACAAGATTTATAATGAGAACATCAATAACCAAAAGAAGCCTCAAGATTACCGTGAGCATAAGCTCACGACTTGTGCACACTCGACACACAAGACACGCAACACGACACAATCTGGATACCAAATCTAGATCTATTCACGTTTTTATTTTCAAAAATCTCAAAACCCATTTCAAATCAACCCGAATCTATTTATATTCGTGTGGGTTGAGTCACGCGTTGACTCGTATCAAGCCAAACCCGCGTGTGACTCATCAATACCTACCTTTTCTCACATAGATCTACCAAGTTTTGATGTTAAAATGATGGTGGTGGTGGTTCTAGGCGGCGACAGTGAACAAAAGTGGTGGTGGAGGGGTTTTGGTGGCTCGTGTACCATAGCAAAAGATGAGAAGGATGATGGTGATTCATTTTAGGGTGGTGGTGAGTTTGTGAGGGCGACGGTGATGGTGGTGGCGTGATGGCCAGCGGCGGCTGACAAGGGAGAGGAGAGGGAGAGAGAGGTTGAAGATGGAGAAATGAAATGGAGGGTAGGGTTAGGGTGGTATACTTAACTTTTTGGGTTTTGCACTTAGGTCCCTGCGTTATATTGATTTTCAAAAGGGAGGTTGGAGCAAGGACTCGCGGTGCAAATTTTTATTAAACTCTCTTGAGACAACTTACTTTTATTCACGAACATTACTAAAAATCGCCAATGTAAATTTTAATTTCCACCATTCACTTTAAATACGTTCTTCCATTAAATTTTCATAATAAATACGTTTATAAAATGAAACGTAACCATTTATTATTAAATTCCGACTCTCACCCGCGAGCCCATATTTGTTATCAAAATCCTCAACACGCTTTTACATACTCGTCATTATTTTTAAATATGTTTTTCCACGGAAAGTGACTATAAATACATCTCCGTTCATTTTCGAGTAACAAATTTATATTTTTCGCGTGTTATTAGGTTTCCTAGTGCCAGAGTCGAAGTAGTGCCTAATTATCGCAACCAAACACATAATATTCCACATAGTCGATCACCAATTCCCGTAATTTCTGAAAACCGTTTCGATAAAATTAACGATTCATTTTTAATTATAAAATCGTATTTCAATTCAGGTTCTCAAATTTACCAGTTTTCACATAATCATTTCAGGTTTTCAAAGACTCACGCATCAGTACAAGTTGTCTTTTTAATTTTGGGATGTCAGTTTGGATAAAATGTTTAATCGCTTGTTAAGTCTGGTGAGAAAATTTTTAAGTCTGGTTGACTATTTTAAGTCTGGTAGTTTTAATCTGCAATTAATACTTTACCGTTGTGACTGATCAACCGCATAATGATTTTTTACTCTTCAATCTAAACGCTATCAAATAAAATGGGTATATAAATGAATGAATTTGATTTACTTTTCATCTTTATTCATTATTTCCAAATAAGTAAAAGGTCTCTCAAAAGGTCAACCATACTCTGTTTTCACCAGTACAAATCTCATCTCACCAGTACTTACATGGCTTTGCTTGCGTATAGTGCTCGACGTAATCAAGTGGGTTACTTAAAGAAGTCATTAAAAAGTCAAGGTTTTGATCAAATACTTACCTTTTTAAATCATTCTTATATAAGGTATGCTTTGACTTGTCATCCCACTGTTTATGATTCCTTGGTCAAACAGTTTTGGCACACTGCTATTGTTGAAACTCTTCCAAATGGAATCAAACAACTAAGGGCAACCATTGATAATGTAGCTTATATTGTCACTGAAGCATCTATTCGAGAATGTCTTCATTTAAATGATGCTTTAGGAGATTTTAAGTTGCCACATACATTTCTTGTTGAGGGTATGAAACATATTGGATATCCCATTTGTACAAACCTTCAATTCTTAAAACGAAATCTTTCACCCCAATGGAGATTCCTAGTACATCATTTACTTCAATGTTTAAGTTTTAAAAGTGGAGGATGGGATCAATTTGATACAAAAATTGCTTCTGCAATGATATGTCTTGCTCTTGGAAGAACTTTCAATTTTTCTAAATTGATTTTTACTGGAATGATGGCTAATGTGGATAATCAACATAAGTTTTTGATGTACCCTCGGTTTATACAGATGGTTTTAAATATTGAGACAGTAAACAAAACTATTTATTCTGTAAAATGTCTCAAAGCAAAGGTTTTTGGCAACATGAAAAGTGGATTTACAGAGGATGAAACGCCATTGTCTGTGGCTATGATGTTTGCTTCTTCTAACCCTTGTGCAGGTTCTTTAAGGCCATCTGATGCTCAATTTGCTCCAGTGCACACTCTTGAACTTAGTTCATCTGCATCACATCATTCCACTCATAAAGAGTCTCCCACCATGTCTACGGATGATATTTTGAAGCTGGTTCCTACACTTATTGATCGTATAAATGGATTGGAGCAACAGCTAACCATGACATATAAGAAGGTCGAAAGGTTGGAGCATGCTTTAGAAGAACTTGGAGTTTCTTTGCCTACTTCTGCAAATGCAGAATCTGAAAATTCATCCAAACAAAGGGGGTATTGGTCACAAACAGCTGAAAGAGAATCCTTAGAAGAAACAGATTCAGAAGAAACAGCTGTTAGTTCTCCTACACTTGAAGATGCAGAGTTGATCATTAACCTAAGTCAAAGTCAGAAGCAAAGAAAAATGTTAAGGGAAAGATTTGTGGACAAAGAGACAATTAAGTCTAGTTCAATGATTAAGTCTGCTAAACCTAGCACTGGTCAGAGGGAAGGAAAACACATTGCTAAATCACTCTCTATACCTAAGAAATCAAAGAAACAGACTAGACAAGAGGAGGCAAGTTATGTTGAGATTGATAAACTTTTGCAACATGATGCAAGTCAGATACATCCTCTGAAAAAGTATAGAAGGGTTTAAATTTTTTGAACTCTTGACTATGTTTGAATGAATTCTCAGGATAAATGGATTTTTTTAGGAAATTACACTTGGTGATAGTGCCTTGCAGTGACACAACAAATGGTTATCAGTCCACCATGTCTAACCCACATAAGGACTGGCTAATCCAAGAGCAAACGACTCTAGGTAAAGATATCTCAAATCCGTTTATGGCTGACAATTTGCCAGAAATTGTATGGTATTCAACTCACCATATCTGTTATAGTGAAGAGTTAACTAGCCCACAAGGTTATTGCTTGTGGTAAAGGTAGTGGAAAACCATAATTGGTAATCAACTCACCAAGATGATGACTGTATTCCATCAAAGAGTTGGCTAGTCCAAAAACAAATGGCTTTTGGTAAAGACAAGTCAAATCCGTTGATAGCTGATGGTTTGCTAAAAAATCATATGGTTATCAATGTACCATAGTATCATACTAAAACATTGGCTACTCCAGAANTGGTAAAGGTAGTGGAAAACCATAATTGGTAATCAACTCACCAAGATGATGACTGTATTCCATCAAAGAGTTGGCTAGTCCAAAAACAAATGGCTTTTGGTAAAGACAAGTCAAATCCGTTGATAGCTGATGGTTTGCTAAAAAATCATATGGTTATCAATGTACCATAGTATCATACTAAAACATTGGCTACTCCAGAAGTGATGGCTATCTGTTAAAGAGACATCAAATCCATTAAATTTTCAATGATTCACCTCTCACAGGAGTTCACACACCTGGAAGTGATGAGCATAGTATGAAACTTTTGATTTGATGTACATATTGTCAATGTTGCTGCAAAGATCAGATGGTATTAAATATTTGAAGGTTGCTGCAAAGATCTCAAGATTCAACAAAAGTTGCAGCTCAAATAATTCCAATGGAGTTTACATTCAAAATCCTCAAACTATTTCTGAAGAAAGGAACTTGAAGATCATGGAGCATGAAGATCAAGTTAGGGGAGGATTGTTGGGAATTATTTGTAACAGACTTAAAAGTCTGAATAGCTTAGTTAAGTCGGGTAGATAGTTAAGTCTGCCAGTACTAAGTTAAGTCTTGTAAATGATAGTTAAGTCTGTTTATGTTAGTTCAGTTAAGTCTGTTTTGCTGAACAAGTTAGATATCTTAGGAGATATTATAGGAAGGGATATGCACACGGTTAGATATCTTAGGAGAAGATATGAATGCATCCTTTCACACGTTTCTAGAATTAGGGTTTCCTTATAATATAAAAGGAACCCTACGGCATAGAGTTTCATGCCAAGTTTTCTAAAAAGTTAATAGAATATAAAGTTAGTAATTCTCTGTGTTGTTCTTACTGCTTGTGTTAATATTCGGTGTTAACATCAAGTATACATTGTTTAGAGTTTCTCATATAGATAGTTTGGATTTATCCAAGGTATCTATTGTCTTACAAAGGCTGCTTAGATCCAAATCTTTGGACCTACAAGAATCTTACACTGGAACTTGGATTGAAACTTGGATGGTGACATTGTCATAGATGAAGTCACAACTCAAGCAATTGCAATGAATCTGATGAGACGAAAAGTGTACCCGTTTTAGGGGGTCATTTAAGCCCTAATTCGAGTTAATATGATCAAATATTGCCCTAAATCATTCCTTTTGTCATTTTAGGTACTTTTGAGAAGAATTCTGGAAAACACATCGTTTTGGACGTTTTTGGAGCATAAAGTGAAGAAAACGACAAAGTCTCAAAAGCATGATGGTAATCCTACCTGACGGCGTCAGAGTCACAAGGTGACGCCGTCAGCCAACTATGACAAATGGGTGGATTCAGACTATACGTGACGCCCTAAGAAGAAAACATGGAAATAACACCTGACGGCGTCAGGTGTTAATAATCCTAGGCCGTCAGGTGTTAAGCTAAAGAGTGACGGCCCAGAGCATATTTACAAGTGACGGCGTCAGACATGGATCTAGGCCATCCGAGAACCCTAATGGCGGCAAGCTGACGGCGTCAGCACCTAAAGCCTGACGCCGTCAGAGTGTATTCTCTATAAATACTTATCTATTTTTCATTCATTAGTGTGCAACTTTTGGGAACAAAACCCTAGACGATTTTACAGCTTTTTCAAGGGTTTTTCACCCTTGATTCTTCCATGTTCAATTGAAGATAAGTCTCCATTCAAATTAATCAATATTTCTATGTGTTGGTTAATTATATCTTATGCTTGTATTTCAATTAACATGCTAGGCTAGATTTATTTTGTGTTTGCTTAGATCTAATGAAACCTAACTATTGATTATTGGTTGATAGGTGTGTTATTACTTGTATTGGATGATTGTTTATCGATTTTAGGCTTAAGAAAACTGGCTAATCTCCTATACGGTAACTTACTTGAACGTCTTAAGAAACATGAACCAATGCGTACTAGGTTTTTATGGTTGTATTTAATGCATGAGCGAATTCTAATGATCCCATGTTAGGAGCTTCTAGCAGGCTCGACATAGGAGTGAAGTAGGAGCTTATAGAGTTGGGGAAGTACGTACGCCACCCCACGAATGGTATTAAGGAATACACCCGTCATCCACGCAATTAATACACACTAATTAACCGGTAAAAGATAGTTAGGGAGTAAGGAAATCTAAGTAAACACATTTGTCTCCATATAAGTTTCACAACCACTTAGTTTTAGTTATTTTATTTTATTTGCAATAGTAGTTTTTGGGTTAGTTGACTAGCAACTAATTCCTCCCAATCCTTCAAACCCGAGATTTTACTTGCTTACATAAAATTAAAAAAAATACAAAAATAATCATCCTTCATCCTTAGACCTATTAGAGTAGTTTTTCATACCTAACGAACACTTTTCCCTGTGAGAGAACGATCAATCCCCCGTACTTACCACTACACTATACTACATCGGTCAGGTACACTGCCTGGTGGGATTGTAAGCCTCTTGAGATCCCTTGAGAGGTAAAACCTGTTGCGTGGTCGCAATCCCACGTACATCAGAATCCATGCTTCTTCTTCATCCCATTCACTTTTAAATCTCCTAAGAGTTTTTATGAGGAAGCTTGAGAGTTTTTAATATCTCATAATACAAGAAATAAAAGTATTGGTGTTTATCCTTATAATTAGAAAGTGTGTAATTGTTAAAGATGCGGATGTAGCTATACCAATGGCGTCTTTTGAGGAAGTGAATAATCGATAGTGAATACTTTATATGGGTATTTTATCGGAAAGAGGCTTGCATTTTCAATAGTTGAGAACTACGTCAAGAACACATGAGCGAAATATGGTATCGAGAGGGTTATGACGAATAATGGGTTCTTCTTTTTCAAGTTCTCGACTAAAGGTGGCCTAGTGGCAAAAGGGTTTGTTACTATCACTCTAAAATGTGTGAGGTCTCAAGTTCAATTCCTGTTAGGTGCAAACAAGCTTAAGGGGCCACGCCAACCTCCTGAAAAGGGAGGGCTTTACCTGGTTTGTGTCTGTGTGGCGGTGGGTTCAAATCCCGTAGATTAGTCGGCCAAAAGGTAAAAAATAATGGTTACCAAAAAAATCTCAACTAGGAAGGGTATGGAACATGTTATTGAGAATGGTCCATGGCTCATTCGAATGGTTCCAATTATTTTGAACACATGGACTCCGAATGCTAGGCAAAGGAAAAAAGAGGTTACAAGTGTTCCCGTTTGGGTGAAACTTCATAACGTACCGACAACAGCTTTCACGGAAGTTGGTTTAAGATTGATCGTTGCTAAGATTGGTCGACCTATTATGCTTGATGATCATACGAGTAACATGTGTTTGCAATCGTGGGGTCGAATTTGCTACGCGAGAGCTCTAATTGAGGTTTCATCAAAATATGCTCTTGTAGACTCGTTAATTGTGGTTGTTCCATTGCTTAATGGTTCAGGCCATACTATAGAAACTATTGACGTGGAACTTGAGTGGCAACCCCCTCTATGTGCAACATGCAAAATTTTTTACCAAAATAATGAACAATGCCCTAAGGTTTCCAAGGCTGCTACTACGAGTGAGGTTACTAATGACGAGTTTATAGAGGTTACACGTAAAGGTGGCAAAGGAAAACAACAAGCTAAAAGCACTACTCGACACATTGATGGTGTTCGGTTAAATAAACCTAAACCGAACTATTATTACCGACTTAAAGTTAAGCCTATATCTACTACTAGTGTGTCCTCCTCGACTACATATAAGGACAGTGGTAAGGATAATTCTGATATGCAAGACGTTAATATTATATCCTTAAAAAAATGCTTATGAGGCTCTAAAAGATAAAGATACAATCTTTGGAAAACAACATAATGAGGCATTGAATGCTAGTGACGAAACAGGAAGTTCTAAAATGGACCAAAGGAGTGATAATGAGGAAGTGTATGATGAAATGTGAACATTTATGAGTGGGAAACATAACACGTCTGAAATAAAGTGGGCAAGTAATCCGATGTCTAATGCATTTTCTGCTCTTGAAGAAGATAATGGGAAACCTATGGATGACGTGGTTGATGGTACAATTAAGAATGTGGAGGGTCCTCCCAGGAAGACTGGTATTTGGTCGGGTAGGAAAACGGAGTCTTCTAATATACACGTAGTTTTCTCTCTAGAAATGAAGATTTACAACTTTGATAGGGATGATATGGAATTCGATGAAATGGGACATGTGGGCAAGGAAATGGAACCTGGGAATGCTTCTAGCGAGAATGATTGATGGACTTTTATGGTTATTGGCACTTCTTGTGAGTAAATTTATTTTGCTTCATAGGTTATGTCGCTTTTGCATAGAGGTAGTTGTTGCATGAGATTGGCATGTCAATCTTATGTTGTTTTAGTTTCAAACACAAATGGTGCGTTCTTGTTTTTGCCTTTGTTACGGGCTATGATGTAGGACATCACCTACATCCATTGTACTTCAACTTTTTTTGGTTTGATATATTTTACTGAGGAAACCCTTGATTCGTTGTGTTTTTGTGTCAAAACGATATATCAAAAATACCAACAAAGTGAGGTCAATGTTATCGTGAGTGACAACAAGACGTGGAGAAATACAAGTAAACCTTTTAGGAAAAAGATTACCTCGTAAACTCGTGCGATGTGATATTTTTAAGACCGGGAAGTGATTTCCCGGGTCGTACCCCAACGAGGTGTGAATGGAAAGCTTCGTGAAAAGATCGAGATTAAAATGCTTGTATGTTTGGTTGTGAAAGATTGTTTGGTTTTGTAATACGTTAAATTAACGAAAATGGAAAATTAACGAACGAGAATGAAAATAAAATAACCTAAAGGGAACAAAAGGCAATTGGAAAACTAGGGGAGTCCTAAAACACTACGGGAATCAAAATTAGGTATCGGGAATCCTAAAATTACAAGCTAAAATTAAAAACGAGAAAAGTTATTTAAAAAATAAACGCGAGTGTACAAATTAAAACGTGAAATAAAAGCTACGATAATCCTACGGGCCTAAAAATAATTTTTTAACGAACCTAATGATAAAAGAAAATTTTGGAAAAAAAGAAAATTAATTATTTAATAAAAATCCTATTTAATTTGATTTAAAAACTAAAAATCTCTAATTAAATTCTAATAATTAAACTACAATTCTAAAAATTATGAAACCTTTCTGGAAAATCTATTAAGTTAAAAGAAATGTGAGAAAAATAAAAACTTTGAAATAAGCACTAAGAATAAGCCAGGAAAAGCAGTTTATTGTTCAATAAGCAAAACAACCAAAACTATACTAAAAGGATTAATGATGCAAAGTCTAACGGAACTGGTGCCCCAGAGCTTATGGAAAGGGAGTGTGTCCTTGTGTCGTGGGTAGGCTAGAGGTCCTGGGTTCGAACCCAAATTTTTGCACAAAGTTTCATTATATATATATTTTTTTCTTTCTTTTGTTCACTGATCTTTTAACACAACAATCAAACACAAACACAAACTTGCAAATTCAATTCTTTTCTACAAAACAGATTATAAACACAAATCTTTGCTTGATTTTTACACAGATTGAAGATCAAGAATGAATGGCAAAAAAATTTTCTTTTTCTTTGAGTTTACAAAACTGCCAATGAACTCAAAAGCTCACATGAGCTTAAAGCAACAACAACAACAGAACATACAACAATGACACTAAACAACAAGAACAATAACACAATAACAACAATGACAAGAACAGCAACAAGAAACTTGAACAGCAACAAGAACAGTGAACAGCAACAGGTTCAAAGGGGCCTAAAGACAGCTGATTTAAAAGCACCAAATAAGCAGTAATGGGTAAACTAAAAGCAATCCTGTGTAGCCTACCTAGGGGGCTTTCTAAACCTACAAAGATCTGAAGCTTAACTCCTACACATGAACAATCTAGGTGCAATACAAATTGGGTAAAACTCTGAGATGCAGGGGGGCTTTTGTCAGACCATCAACTTCAACCTCAAATTTCAATGATCAAATCAAGTGCAAACCCCAAATTTCTTTTTGAAATCAATAAACAAGCTGGAGAAGATTACAAATTAACAAAACTAATTTATTTTCATCAAGAATTGAACCTCCCACATGTCCTTAAAGTTCGTCCCATTTTATCAGTATGCATTTTGACTTTTGAAAATCTTGTGAACTATTTTGACTTTTGTGAATTTAGATTGATCACAGATTATCACTTGATGTTTATTAGACCCAATTTAACTTATTACAATCAATCTTAACCAGTCCTAAGCTCACAATCAAAACTTGGCACTCCAAATTACCAACAGTAATATGCCACAATGATTTAGAAGAGATTCTGACTTTTCTGTTGTAAGTGGCCAAAGTATTGGTCAGTTTGGACTATGCTTAGCTTAAGTACAATGAACAAACCAACCCTAACCTCTAATAACAACAAAAGCACAGCATAACAACTAGTTCCAAACACCCTTGATGTAAGCTGTTTTGAAGAATTTCAAAGGAAATGCAAGAATCAAAGCATAAACTTGGTTAAGTAATCTATACTGAGCTAAATTAAACCTAAATAAGCAGATTTGAATGACCAATAACAGCAAATAACACTTAACACATAATATGAGGAAAAATGGTACAATTTCTTACTTGACATCCAAAGCTAGAAGTCATTAGGGAACCAGGACTCAAACCATATCCTACTGTCTCCCATGAGACTCTAAACCAATCACCACCATATCTGCAACTGCTTCTCTTCTTCTCTTCTTCAATTTTTTTTATATTTTTGTGATTTTTCTTTGTATTTTTCTTTTTTTTTTCCTTTTTTCTTTTCTGAGTTTAAGCTTTCTTTTGACTTCAAATAACTTTGACAAGACTTAGAGAAGCTACTGAGACTAATTAAGATGCAATTTACTAAAACTGAAAGATTACTTGAATTAAACTGAGAATTTGGAGATTACAACTGAAACTAAGTCTAAAATAAGAAAATATACAAAGAAAGGGATGCCATTTAGGCTTACACATGATGCCTATTTATACTAAACTAGGAGGTAGGTAGAAAATACTCTTCTTGTGCTTCTTCCTCTGAAATTAGGGCAACACCTTGGTTTCTTGAACTCTGCGATCAAATCCCAACTGTTCAATTGCTCTAAATCTAATCCTAGCCCTAGAATGTATTTTGGCGGGAAAACAGTTGTGGTGTGAATTGGATTGCCAGGGTGGATTTTTGGTGTTATGTAGGGTTTATGAAGAGTAGTGGGATGGGAATTGGTGAATGGTGGTGATTTTGAGGGACTGCCACAATGATTTAGAAGAGATTCTGACTTTTTTGTTGTAAGTGGCCAAAGTATTGGTCAGTTTGGACTATGCTTAGCTTAAGTACAATGAACAAACCAACCCTAACCTCTAATAACAACAAAAGCACAGCATAACAACTAGTTCCAAACACCCCTGATGTAAGCTGTTTTGAAGAATTTCAAAGGAAATGCAAGAATCAAAGCCTAAACTTGGTTAAGTAATCTATACTGAGCTAAACTAAACCTAAATAAGCAGATTTGAATGACCAATAACAGCAAATAACACTTAACACATAATATGAGGAAAAATGGTACAATTTCTTACTTGACATCCAAAGCTAGAAGTCATTAGGGAACCAGGACTCAAACCATATCCTACTGTCTCCCATGAGACTCTAAACCAATCACCACCATATCTGCAACTGCTTCTCTTCTTCTCTTCTTCAATTTTTTTTATATTTTTGTGATTTTTCTTTGTATTTTTCTTTTTTCTTTTTTTTCTTTTCTGAGTTTAAGCTTTCTTTTGACTTCAAATAACTTTGACAAGACTTAGAGAAGCTACTGAGACTAATTAAGATGCAATTTAAGCAAAAAGTAAGAAATTTAACATTTAAAGTGAAAATACGAATTTACTAAAACTGAAAGATGAATTAAATTGAGAATTTGGAGATTACAACTAAAACTAAGTCTAAGATAAGAAAAGATACAAAGAAAGGGATGCCATTTAGGCTTACACATGATGCCTATTTATACTAAACTAGGAGGTAGGTAGAAAATACTCTTCTTGTGCTTCTTCCTCTGAAATTAGGGCAACACCTTGGTTTCTTGAACTCTGCGATCAAATCCCAGCTGTTCAATTGCTCTAAATCTAATCCTAGCCCTAGAATGTATTTTGGCGGGAAAACAGTTGTGGTGTGAATTGGATTGCCAGGGTGGATTTTTGGTGTTAGGTAGGGTTTATGAAGAGTAGTGGGATGGGAATTGGTGAATGGTGGTGCTTTTGAGGGGAGGAGAAGTATAGCAGAGGTGAAGCTGGGGTGATGGTGTTTATCTAGTTAAAGGGGGGAGAGGTTTGGGGGGAAGACAAAGGGGTTGACTATTTGACTTTGTAATTATAAACGTGGGGTGAATTGGGCTGGAAAGGGTGTGTTGGGCCAAGGGAAGTTTTAGTAGTGGTATTGGGTTGGTTTATTCATAAAGGGTGTAAGGGTTAGGTTCAACAAGGGTCCAAATAAATCAAGCCCAAGGACCAAAGTGCAATTTCTGATTTTTGAGGGGTGTTTTCTGCCAATTCATGAAACTTCACCCAAAGACCAATTTTGTCATTCCACAATTCCCAAGGTCCTTTGTTGATAAAACTTCAAAAAAATAAAGTACCCCGGGGACCATTCTTGCTAATCTTGCAAACTCGAAGGACTAAAACTGCCAAACTTTGAAACTTGCAATCCAAGGACAAAAAATGTCTTCATATGATTCATGGTGGACTTTTGTTGACTTTCTCTTTACCAAGGACCATTTCTGTCAATTCTGAAAGTTCAGGGACCAATCTTGCCAAATGTGAAACTTCAGGGACTAAACTTGTAAATTTTTGAAAGCTTTTCACCCAAAGATCATTTTTTTATTTTTAAGGACTTGACTTTTCTCTCAAAATAAATGCTTAGGGACTAATCTTGTCAAGTTTTGAAAGTCGGGGGACTGAAACTGCCATTTATGCACACTTTGTACGATTTTCATCTGTTTTTAATCATTTTGCATTTAAAACATATAAAACACGATCTTTGGGATATTTTCTGTATTTTGATGTATATTTGAGTGTTTTCAGATGTTTTTGCAGTTTATATTGACGAAAAATGATGAGTATTTGCACACTCATCAACCCTTTACTCAAAAAATATAAAGTGTGTAATTCCTAAGTTTCTACATAGTGAAACAAATCTTTTCCCGGTGGTTTTTACCTTAATTGAATTTTACACATTAAATTTGCATGTCATCTTTTTTCGCATTTCATATTTTAGTTCTGGTTTTGCTTCAACCCGATATCACTTTTCTCAACAAGTGGTATCACAACCAAGGTGGGGTGTGTATAATTATTTGTCGTATGCTATGTGGTTGCAACTAATAAGTAGACCCTCAACGTCAAAAGATAAGTAAGATTATACTTAATCAAAATGTGTTTATTACTATTATCAACAATTAATAGTTTTGTCAAAAAGAATATTGTGATTGGAGCTATGACAAAAAAATTTTGAAATTAAATTTTTTTATATGAGTAACTTCTCATTGTGGAAGCTAAAGTTGAAGGCTATCCTAAGAAATGATAAATGTTTAGCGGCCATTGAAAGGCCAGCTGAGGTCACGGATAACAGTAGATGAGAAGAAATCTGCAAAGTGGATTTGAGATGTTCTTGCCGGATTGTACGAGGTAAAATCACTCCATAATAAAAAATTTCCTTGAGAGAAAGCTGTATGCTCTATGAATGACGGATCTACTTCAGTAACTGAGCATGTCAATAGTTTGAATACTCTATTTTGTTAACTCAGTTATTTGAGTCGTAAAATAAAGCCATATGAACGTACTAAAATTCTACTTCTACCTGATTCATATGAACAGCTCATTATCAACTTAACAAATAATGTCCTTTCGAACTATCTAGTCTTCGATAATGTTGCAACCGCTATTCTGGAAGAAGAAACTATGCGCAACAATAAGGATGACACCCATACCAGTTCAATACTAGTAGAGGATTTGGTAGTGACGAGAGGGAGTTCAAAAAAATTTAGCACAAATGGGAGTCACAATCATGGTATATCTAAATCAGGGAGGAAGAAGAGTTATGAATGCTAGAAATGTGGCAAGTCATGTCACTTGAAGAAGGATTATTGGGTTTAAATAACTCCAATCCCCTCGGAAACATTGCTAGCATTTCAGAAGAAGAGAAAGCCCTGTGTTGTGAAGTAACAGTTGCAAACGAAGGCAGAAAGAGATTTATAGATATATGGTTGTTCGATACAAGAGCTACTTGTCATATGACCGCTAGAAGAGAATAGTTAGATTTATTGATATATTGTTTTTTGATACAGGAGCTACTTTTCATATGACCGCTAGAAGAGAATAGTTTAATCAATATAAATTAGTCTCTGAAGGTGGATCTGTGTACAGTTTCGGATGGAAAACAGTGTAACGGATAGTAACTTTAAGATTTATTTAACAATTAAATAAGTAGTATAATAAGATTATCATGCACAACGGAAGACTCAATAAATTTACTTGAGTTATAAGAAAAGGTTTTTCCTGTGGATCCTTATACACCAACTGTTTAATCAATCATGCAAGTAATCTTAAATTATACACCAACACCACAATAAGGTTTTATCAACAAAGTTCTGGTAGTTTTATGAGACTAGTCTGTAATCCCCACCAACACTGCAATAAGGTTTTATATTATACTACACTAGTTGGATACCCGCACATAGCTGCGGCGATAAATATAGTTATATTAAAAAAAATAGTAAATGAATTGCTAGCCCAACTCTCCCCCTAAATTCTCTACCCGCTTAGTGAATTTGTTTCACAACACTCCAAATGTATATGTGTTTGCTTGGTTTCATGTAGCTTTCATGTGACATCATTATTGCCGCATAAAGAAAGACCCTCGTAATCTGTTACCCGTTAAACACTCCCCCCAAAAGTATATGATTTTGACGAATCAAGATTGTATTGATTGAAATAAAGGTTAAAGTTGTAAAAATTTGAATCAAAATAAAATAAAGCCACTAAAAATCTAAAAACTAAAAACTAATAAAAATATATCAAAATGGATGTTGAATTAAAGAGCACAAAATTTTAAAAAATATGGTAAAATTAGATCATAAAAAATAGATAAAAAGATATTTCAATTTGAAAATAAAGGTGAATTTTAAGTTGGGAAGTGACACATGTCACCTCATGATTGGAGCTCCTTATCTTAATTTTTGGTTAGGAGTTAGGCTTGGAGTTAGTTGAGAAGTGACACATGTCAAATCATGATTGGAGCTCTTTATCCTAATTTTTGGTTTAGAGTTAGGGTTGGTTATTTATGCATTATATAGTAGTATAGATAACATTCATTGAAGTGTTTTGGGAGCCGACACTGTTTCGAAGCCGCCGAGTGGGAGGTCGGCTCAAGGGAGTGGGACGGCTTGGGTGCACTATGGAGCCACGGCTTAAGCCGAAACTGTTCAGACGCCGAGCCGAGCCGTCGGCTTAGAGTGATTAAAATATTGGTTAGTGGNGTTGTTTTCCGCACTTTTTCACTCCGAAAACGCCCGAAAATGCTTCTTTTGTGATTTTCTCCTCAAAAGTACCTAAAATGAGAAAAGAAACGACTTTGGGTGAAATCCGATCCAATAATATACGAATTAGGACTCAAACTGACCCCTAAAAACGTAACATTTTTCGTCTCATCAGCCTTCACTCTTTAAATTATAACCTGACGGCCTACACCATATAACACCTGACGGCGTCAGGTGTAAAAGCTCCAAATCTTTCTGGCCCGTCATTTGAAAATTGGTTTTCACTCTTTTGTCAATGCTTGCTGACGGCGTCACCTTGTGACTCTGACGCCGTCAGGTAGTAATTCCTGCTTCTTTTGAGACTTTGTTGTTTTCTTCACTTTTATGCTCCAAAAACGTCCAAATATGCATGTTTTCCAGAATTCCTCTCAAAAGTACCTAAAATGACAAAAGGAACGATTTAGGGCAATATTTGATCACATTTATACGAATTAGGGCTTAAATGACCCCCTAAAAGCGTAACACTTTTCGTCTCATCATATTGATTGAAATAAAGGTTAAAGTTATAAAAATTTGAATCAAAATAAAATAAACCCACTAAAAATCTAAAAACTAAAAACTAGTAAAAATATATCAAAATGGATGTTAATTAAAGAGCACAAAATTTTAGAAAATATGGTAAAATTAGATCCTAAAAAATAGATAAAAAGATATTTCAATTTGAAAATAAAGGTGAATTTTAAGTTGGGAAGTTACACATGTCACCTCATGATTGGAGCTCCTTATCTTAATATTTGGTTAGGAGTTAGGCTTGGAGTTAGCTGAGAAGTGACAAATGTCAAATCATGATTGGAGCTCTTTATCTTAATTTTTGGTTTAGAGTTGGGGTTGGTTATCCATGCATTATATAGTAGTATAGATAACATTCATTGAAGTGTTTTGGGAGCCGACACTGTTTCGAAGCCGCCGAGTGGGAGGTCGGCTCAAGGGAGTGGGACGGCTTGGGTGCACTATGGAGCCACGGCCTAAGCCGACACTGTTCACACGCCGAGCCGAGCCGTCGGCTTAGAGTGATTAAAATATTGGTTAGTGGGTACTTAGGTGGCTTTTAATTTTGAGGCCTTGCTGCATGTTGTACACATGTTTTCATTAGCGGTTGTAGATAGTTTCATACCCAAAATTGGATATGATTTTTCATTTGTTTTGGTTTTTTTTTACAAAAATCAGACACACACACAACCGGTGCACGCAAGAAATTAGGAACGAATTATGCAATTGTTATCGACCTGTTTTTGATTTAGTTGGTAATAGATTAAATTGTTTTAGTGGTTTTGGTTGGAATTATGAGTGAACATCTGATTATGCTTGGTGTTAGGGTTAATCGAGGTGTTAGGGTTTTTGTTCACTATTCATGTATTTTATTTTGAATCAAATTCATTTAGTTTATTTTGAATCAAATTTATTAAGTTTAATGGCTTTGGTTGGTGTAATGATTAGAATAATTGGTTATGTTTGATGTTTAAAATCTAATTTGCATGTTGTGGTTTTGCAGATTTGATGGCTGCTATGAGTAGTACTTGCTTGGCTATGATGATTAGGCTGTCTAGTAAGTCATGATTTTGGCCTCTCAAACATTGGATTTTTTGTTTTGGGTTTCGGGTTTTCAAAATTTATGGGCTTTGTTTGGGGTGATTAGTGAAATACTTTGTTACACTTGCTGTTTAGATATTGATTTGCATGTTGTGATTTTGCAGATTTTATGGTTGATATAGGTAGCATTTGCTTGGCTATGATGATTCGGTTACTTGGTAACTTATTGTTTTGTCCTAGCAAAAATTGGGTTTCTTAGATTTTGTGTTTAAGTTTTAAGGGATAATATGAGTAGTGCTTGCTTGGCCATGTGATTTGATCGATATTGGATGATTATAAGTTGTTTTTTTATATACTGTTTATTTTAATAAATTTATGATTATAAGTTGTTTATGATAATACGTTTAATATGCTGATATAATGTTTTTAGCTTTCTAATAAGTTGCTTATGATAGTTTAATTTTGCTTATTGGTTTAGTTGTTAGTTTAATTTTGCTTATTTGTTAGGTTGTAAATCAAAGTTTCCTACGCAAAAGGAGGCTATTGTGACATATGTGTGTGAACCTATTACTATTATGGAAAAGCAAGGGGAAGGTTCAGATAGTGATAAAGTCGAGGATATTGATGATAACATGACTCGATATATGGCTAACCCGAATCGTGCTGGTGGAGGTGCTAATGATGCAAGTCTCTAGGAGTATGAAGATTATGATGGTTATGCGTATGATGTTAATGACTTAACTGAGGAACAACTTACTTTTTGTGACTCGTAGAACAACTTGCTTTCTGTTACGAGCATGATGTTAATGACTTAACTAAGTAGTTCTAGTTTTGTTGTTGGCATTTTATTTTGGTAGGTTCAATATTGGCATTTCTCTCTTTTGATAGCTTTTGTTTGAAGCACAATAGGTGCGTTTGTTTGCCTGTAATTGTCTTTTGGAGTAATATATTTTACCGGGAAAAAAATGTTGTTTAATGTATTATACGCATTATCCCATTTGTACATATTGCACATTAATTTTTATTCTTTAAAACTTAAAACTACATTTAATGTAGAAAAATGTTTTCTTCCATTCTATGTAGTATAAATTTATTTATTTAATTTAAACGACAATTTTAACTGTCTGATAATGTTTACACCACAAATTTATCTCACATGTCCTAAACAAGACTAGAACCTACAACTATTTTTAGTTGGAAACATGAAATGCTATTTAGATACAAGCCCTTTGGTTATGTAGTACAAATTATAGATTATAGATACATTATAGATTACTAGAACGGTACCCGTGCAATGCGACGGCAGACACCCGTTGACTAAATTTCGTGGGAAGGAAATGTTTTTCACGATTCATAGATAAAAACTGCACCATGTCCATGTGAACATATATCAGTTCTGCTGTAGTTCCACTAAGCAGAAGATGAAGCATAGTGTACAACACTTGCCACCAACAATTATAACTATTCTATAATTGGCAAGTTTAAATCTGAATTTTAAGTATTTTTAATTATACAATAGTCTAAAATGCATTGTAATATAGTATAGATAGATATTACATTTCTCAATTCAAATTACCAAGAAAAATCAAGTGTCTTTATTAAGGTAGTTGGAGATTCATCTATTTACATTTTGATACTAACTTAAGTTGTAAAAATGTGTTCCTAGTATTAAAAGACATTATCCATACTAATTAATAGTTTATACTCAAATCTTGATACTTAAAATTACTTATAAACGAGTAAAATGTTTGGACTAAATTGCCCTTTAATAATCTTTAATAAACTTTTAAATGCCACGTTTAATAGATGAAAATTTAGTCAACTTACAGAGTTACTTTAATAAACTTTTAAATGCCACGTTTAATAAATGAAAACTTAGTCAACTTACACAAGTTATTTTAATAAACTTTTAATGTCAGGTTTAATATATGGATTTTTAGTCAACTTATAGTCAACTTTTAAAAGTGAGTAAAGTGTTTACGATTTATAAACTGTTGTAAACATTTTTTGTTTCTAACTAATGAATTTTTTTTCTCGCAATGATTACAAAGTAAACAATAAGTTTTTCATCAAAAGTCAAACCATTAAAAGTATAATTATTTTTCTCAGTACACCGTCGTTTTACGCGAAAATTCGTCTAGTATTTATGTAAAAAAATTGATAAACAATTTCTGTAAGTAAACTGATCATCTTGCAATGCAGAACCGAGGTTCGACTGATATGGCTGGTTAAGTATGTGCATGCATAATAAAAAGTATAATTTCCAAGTGTTAATCATCATTTAAAAATATATAGTTGTTATTTTAACTTTCAGCCATTTTCTTATTATTTAGCATTTAAGTACCCTGATCAGAAATTCGAAACCCAAACCAAGCTCTTAGGCATTGAACCACTTCAGCTTCTAGAACTAATAAAAAAGTAGCAACAGAAGAGACCACCATTTTTATTTTATTTTTTTGAACAAAGAGACCACCATTTTCAAACTTTACAGCTCCAGGTAAAAGTAAGTGGTTGTAAGTATTTGTTTTGCTTACTTTTGGTAATCGTGCTGTTGACTTCTCTAATAATCTAAGTTTACGTCTCGTAACCATTAGGGAACTGTCTCGGTGAAAATTGACCTGTGTATGAGGCTTTCAAAGAAATAGGACATCTAACGTTTTTGATCTTTTTTTGAAAAACAACCATCTCACGGTATGTATAAGTATATAACGTTACACATCTATCTCATATGTGTTACGGCAGAACTTGACACATCTATCTCATATGTGGACTCAACAACTATTTGGTTTTGAAGACTTGTCACAGAACATATAACTATTGAATCCCAACTTCTAATGTGTGGAAGGAGTGCTCATTGTTTGGGTTTAGGTCACCTTTGAAAGAGTCAGTCTGGACCTTAAAGGGGGTACACCGTCAGGGTTTCCACCCTATACAAACCTTTGGAGAAGTTTACGTCTTATTAAGATATTATCTTTTGTTACTTGAATTAAATTGAAAAGGTTCATATAATCTACGCATAATATATACCCTCGAACCTACTATGATAAATACCCAAAGTTTATATCAACATATTTTGAAGTGAATTCTAATTAAGTCAATGTTTCATGTTAAATGAAATTGCAACACACATTGATATAGTTCAATAAAAATGAGTTCCTACATTTTAATTGTTGTACGGTCTAACATACATGAACGACAAACAAGTGTAGTGAATGACAGAATGCTCGTGGAAAATGATTAAGGTATCTTACAATATATAAGTATATATCTAAAATACAGCGCTTTTGATTTAAGTGATTGTCTCGTAGACAGACAATCAACAATGACTGCAGCCCAAAAGAAGAACCATCAATAATCAAGTTAGGCTAGAGATCTGACAGAATATAAAATATAGTAACATATACACGTACGTGTGCTCAAATTAATCATTACTTATACCATTTTTAATGCTTTTTTGGGTAAAATGTTATTAAGAACCAAAGGCTGATCGATCCAATATTAATCATTCGTGTCAAATAGATCATCAGATTAACTAGAAAAAAGAAAATCCAAGATCGAATTGAGAACATGCACAAAAAGGTCAGTATGATAGAAATGAGCCATAATGTTGCATATATACATGCATACTAAAGATAAACCAAAAGAAATATAATAGTAACAATTCTAAAATCTCTAACATGATATGAATAATCAACCTCAATAATAATACTCAATCCGCCTAAGCTGGTTATGGGGAGATAGGATGCAGATAGTCATACCCCTACCCGATGGATGCAGATAGTCATACCCCTACCCGACGGTATACCCAAGGGTGGAGAGACCGCTAGCTTCTAGAAATAATAATTGGTTAGTAAAAACTAAAGACATCGAAACAACAAAGCATTTGTTCATCGAATGCCCGGTGGCTGTCGAGTTGTGGAAATTGGTCTCGGCTTGGTGGGATGTTGGAGATTATCCTAGAGATGTTCAAGGCTTATCTTCGTGGGGTGATTCGGTGAACTTAAACAGCTTTTTGAAAGGCTGTTTTGATATTGTTATCCAAACAACATTTTGGATCTTTTGGAGATTTAGGTATAGAGTTTGCTTTGATGCTAAACCCCCACGGAAGGACACTCTGGGTGAAGAGATCAAAGTGTTTTCCCACTCTTGGATCCTCCATAGGTATAAAAGCAAATCCTACTTGGTTTGAGTTGATTTGTAATCCTAATCATGCTCGTACAATCTCATTGTTATCTTTCTTGTTGTATTATTTCGTTTCTAGTTTCTTACTAGATCGTTATATCATTATAAATAAAATGCCGTTCAAAAAAAACTAAAGACTAAAACTTGATCAAAAGTTCTAGCTGTATATCACCAATCTCTAGACTTAATTTATAATCTACAGATAAGAACACCGTTTAACAACATCTTTATCGTTCCTGCCATATCCAGTAATGGAGCTGATGGGGTTAGGTTGGAGCTAGACCAAGCTCGATAAGTTCTTAATGAAATACTATATATATTTCGGCGTTTATATATACTCAAAATTTAGCTACACCCTTGACCATAACACACTTTGGCATGACTAAGCGTAGATGTTGTACCATGGTTTTGTTGCCTAAATTCTGGATAAAATCATATCAAGAGTAGACAACCACCAACTGAACTAAATTCTAACCGCGGCACCACCTAATTTAACCTCATCTGAATCACAATTGCAGGACGACCATTACTTACTTGATTAGAAACGATGCATGACAGTGTCAAGACACGTTATTAATCACATTTACCTTGTGACATGCAGGAGGATGTGAATTTAAATAAATGTAATTTAGTCTAATCCAGCTTGCATTAACTAATATTGCAATAAAAAATACTGCATATGACTGATCTGAGATTCATGAGCAAAGAACAATCTTGATGAATTCACTCATTGATACTTATAAAATTGACTTTTGTCTAGCGGGCATGATCGTCCCAAAGATTATCTTAAGTCTTAACTATCTCTTGTCAAGCTAGTTATGATTATAACCAAAAGCAACTGACTGAAGGTCCTCACCATGGTCTCTGAAACCCCATTGCTGCTGGTTGCTGCTTATTTGCATGTCAAAAGAATCAATGGAGTAACTTGAACCTTCTTCAAAGCTCGAAAACGAACCATCGTCTTCTTTCTGAAGTGGATTCTCGTAGTTCATGACCCCATTCATCGTGTTTGGATCGAATTGAGGCATGTTCATGCATGAATTTTCTGTTTGATGAAACCAATTGTTGATATTTTGTGCTTGTTGGTAACTAGAAGGGTTTCTTCCATTGGTATAATTACTATTATCTGAAGACATGGGCACATTTAGTTGTCTTTGACCTGCTTGTTCCTTCAAAGAAGCTAACTGTGATTGTAAACTTACCACCTGTGAAATCAAACACAATTAACGTACAATTAGCATGAGATCAACTAGCAATTAATCATTATCAAGAATAGGGCCCAATTTTAGATGAAATTAGAAACATAAAGATTAGGGCTTTCATTTTGGACTAATCAAGATAAAGATTAGTTTGATTAAGTTAATCAAGAAAAAGTTTTCTAAAAAGATGAAATATAAAATAATCAAGAACAAGATTAGGGTTTATAGTTAGGCACACCGACACGACGATGAAAAGAGCTGTTATATTTTATTTTAATAGTATAAATTCAAGATATTTAGAAGTTTTCTCTTAGAAGTATATACTACTAATCATTTTGAGAACTCTGCTACCTTTCATAGATGTTTGATCTAATTTTGATTCCAGAATTTGGGTATAAGGACAAAGAATTACGAACCTGTTGTTGGAGTGCGAAAATATGTGAAACACAACCATATATTGGATCTTGAACCCTAGCTTGAGCTTCATAGGCTATGGTAGCTGCAGCCTCAGATCGATCACTAATAGGCAGATGAGCAAGAAGCTTGGAGACATTACTTGCACCAAAAACCCTATGAATGGCTGCAAAATGTGTGGCACCTTGTTCATGGCAGAAATAAGGGGCAAACACACAACCCTTTACACATTTCCTTCTCAAGAACTTGCAAGCACCACATGGAGAACCTGATCCTGTCATTAAGCTATAATCTTTATAAATAAATTAGGTTGTTGATGATGAAGTTTAAAAGTGTTTATTTTTGGTTTGATGTTGGTGAAAGCATTATGATCACCGTGTTTATAAAGACAAGAGAATGAAGGGGATGGATGGTATTGTAGTGAATAACTTAATCGCAAATTGTCTCCTAGATGGCCTACAATTTATTTATTTTATCTTTTACTAAAAATAAAAAATGAAAGAGCTGTTTTTAAATGTGTAAACCCACAACCAAAGTACCAAACACCTTTAGCTATTTATAAGTATTCTTTTATGTATCTTCAATTTTAGATTCCACTTGAACTCCTGAAAGGACAAAAGAGATAACACGAAGCAAACAACCTTTACGTTACCCTCTTCTAATTATTTGATGATTGGATGTTTCTATACCTTACATACATAAATACGTACATTATACATACACGCACAATCCATACATACATATACAAAAACAAACACGTGTGCATCAATTTTCCTTTGAACGGCCAATTTGTATTAAAATTCTACTAATAAATCTCAAGCGAAAAGCTTGAGGAAGGAATATATACAAGAGTGAAATACAAGCATTACTTGGATCAAAGATCATTAGGACAAAAGTTCCTAATTCTGTAGCATACATATGGACACACACAAAAAATCATGCATACGTACATATATACATGCGTAAATCTATATTGCATCAGATTATAATAATAATTAAAAAAAAGGTTCTAACTCGATCTTAAATACTTTTCTCAGAGAAAGAGTGTAGTATTGTGCATGCTCATTTCATATAGCTAGGTTCCAAAATGATACTCATGATGATCGTATTATATTTTCAGTTTTCGGTTTTGAACGCAAGTTTGGCACTGAAATATAAATTATGTTAGTTATCTATTATCTTATGAAGAAAGTATATATGTGCATTCATAATACTTAGTTGCATTCAATAATTCAAAAGCAGTTGAAGGCATGTGAAACACAGAGAGAAATCCATCTGATAGATTTGATTCCTAGGATAATCAGACCAGGTGTTCTTGATTAATTATTGCACTCAAATATGATATAGTACCAATGCATTTTAGATTTGAAAATATATTAGACCCATAACTTAACACATTAGCTACAATTTTCTTTTCCTTTCTCAAGTCAAATAAATTAAGCCAGGACGAGTTGTGCTATAAGGAGATGAAGTTAAGCTCGTTTCATATAAACGTATCTCGAGTCAGTCAAAAATTTGAACTTAAAATGAGTATATATTGGACTTTGATCCAGGTTCAGTTAAAACCTATCCATCTTCATGTGATAGTAGTTCTCTTCTATCCTCTAGCTCCATGCCAGTAGCCAATACAAATTGCAGGTGAAGAAATAATCATTATAATCATCACTGCACCATCATATCAATCATATTATTAAACCACAAATTTAAGTCATTTGATTCATCCTAAATCAAATGACTTTTGATCGAGGAAAGACAATTGGAAACGGCATCATAATCCATTTACACGCTTGAATTTCTAGTAGGAATAGGAAACTTAATCTGGTTTGGTTTGGTTGGATTGGATTGTCAATCCTAATTCCACTTGTTTTATTAATTTGTAATCCTTTTGTACTCTTTCTAGCTTCTTGCTAGTTTTAATACACAATCACCGTTAAAAAAAGAAGTCATTTGATAAAGAGATATTAAGGTCTGAAGCCGGTGATATTTTTGCTAATAAGTTGAAATTTGCCAACAATATGCCACGAGAGATAAGAGACTCAAGTTTGCCACCAAGTAGACGCAATTTTTTTCTCACTATCGTTGTTCAGAATGAAATTACTGAACATCTATGAATAAGACATCGTTTACATAGAAGTTCACGATATAAAATTATCTGAGGTCCACGATTGAGCTATTTGTGAAAATTATTGTCTGCTTATTGATACAATAGCTAATTATCTTAGCTTCGTTTTTTCTTTTCTTTTTTTTATGGTTGACATTTCCTTCCTGGAAGGCATTTGGAAGAATAGCATTCATGTGTACTTGTTGGCCACTTTAATTGGCCAAAAAGGGAGTTAGCGAGTGTTCTTGGAGATAGAAAAAGAACAGGGAATAACTGTTCAATTAATGGTGGCATTATTTAATAAATTAAGTAACTTTAGACAATAATGCAAGAGAGGGGTTTCAACTAATCTTCTTGATTAAAATAATACATATGCGTGTGTGTAAAAATAACAAAGAAGAAAGAAAGGCACATAATAGTTGTCCACTAGTTTTAATTTTGACTGTTTTGACTATTTAAGTCTTTAACCTTGCTTTTCTATCTTTCTAGTCACAGTAACCCGCGACATGCACTTCATTGTAAAGTAAGTTATCGTTGTTTAAAGATTTGGTTACTCGATAGTTTACCGAAAATGTCGAGTATCTATATTCTATGAGTTTCTTTATTGAAGTTCTACAAGAGTTTAAAATTTCTAAAACTCACATTTGTTGCATGAAAACTTTTTAACATCGACGACTACATTTGTTGCATGAAATTTTACTTTTTAACATATTAAATAACAATTTGTAATAAAGTTTTGACATTAGTATTTATATTGATAGATGACATGACTCTTATTTATATACTACGTACATATTAAACTCAATTATATGAAGTTTAATACTTTAATTATTTATATACCAAACTCAAAAATATATGAAATTTAATCATTAATACTATCACTTAATGCATGAAAGTTAAAAGTTATATAGGTATAGATATAGATGATTGTGATGGATATATAATTGAGAAGAAGGTTAGGTTCAAACTTGGTGAATATTTCAGAGAAAAATCCGAAAACCAGCATGGAGATACCGGTTAGGTCGGTACATCAGTGTTAAAAATAGCTCGACTTTTCCACGAGTAGCTTGAACATGGACCATTCTTCGTTAACTGGTTTGACTAAACCTTATTCAAAAAGCAGAAGGGATATCGATCTTTTGCTCACATAGGCCAATGTCCAAGTGTAATTACAATAAAGTTGAAGTTGTTACTTGTAAGATGTGTGAATTTTACCATTTAGAAGTGCAAAAATAAATGAAACCGGAAAGTTAAACATAGCCGATATTGAACGTTTTCTTTTTGCAATAATTAATTAAACTCCCTCAACTTTATACACTAAAAGTGGTTAAAACACCATTATCTTAAAAGAAGATTTTGGTCAAGGCCTGTGTATAAACTTTTCCTTAATGTATATATTTTTTTCTGTTTGATTGATTTGTGTCATTTAGCTTGGTCACTTGGGTGTGAAGAAAAATTCAGATTCCATAAATTACGTTTGTTAAAAACATGATATAGTGATTAGAAAGGTTAATTTACTTCGTGTATTAGACAGCAAGTATAACTAGGTTGCTTTTATTAAGTTCCTTTTACTAAACACTTGTAATACGTTTATGATCTGTTGCTAGTTTTTATTAACAAAATAGTTTATTTAACGGGTGCCCAAAAGGTATTGCTTTATATATACCAAGGTTATAGATAGCGTAAGGCGTGGCGTAGTGGTATAACCAAGCCTCAAGCTTTAGGAACCGTTGTGAAGCCACAACGTTTTTTAAGCTGTGATTTAAAGCGGCACAAAATATGATATATTATAGATTTATATATTTATATCATATTTCATATATATCGAATTGATAAAAAGTGCTATATAGAAAGAATAAAGTCAAGAAACTATCAATTGCATGTAATATCTTCATTTCTTTCAAAAAAAGCTACTTTATCGAAGTTAAATTCAAAAATTGTGGCACGTCTCGCGCCTGATCGCGCCTTTCCACACCTCATCTCACATCACGCTTAGAGTCGACGCCTTAATCTCTTTCGTAACTCAGAGGTCACACCTCACGCCTTAGCGATGCCATGACGCGCCTTTTAGAACCCTGCTTTATACGCATAGGAAAACAAAAGCCGGGTTCAATAAATTAAAAATGATATGTAATTAAGGTAATTGATATGTTTAGTTGATGTGTATTAAATGCATTTTTAAACTTAAAAATAAGGTTCGAGTTAGTTAATAACATCTAACTGATGCTAGGACAAATATACAGAGGACTTGATTAAAATCAGTTAATTGCGTAAAATCATTAGAGAATCTAAGGATATAACATCTAACCAATATTGGGAGGTTTTGAAGTTTGATTGTTAAAATGCGTAAAACACTTTGAAGCTACAGGAAAACATACCAATGGTTGTAACCCTTCGTTCGTTGCTTTGATTTGTAAGAAAACGAACCCTCTTGGATTCTCTAACTACGCCCTATCAATTTCATTGAACACATCAACAAGGTGACATCCAAGATTTTTTCTAGCGAAAGTGATATCGACGATTATAGGCACTAACCAAACTGCATTTATTGCAAGATATTTTGGATAGATGTTTGGTGGCAAATGAACTTATAAGNTAGGAATATGTTTGGTGGACCTAATAAAGGGACCTAATGGTGGACCTAAGGCTTTAAATACTCATACTGTACAAGTATTTAAAGCCTTAGGTCCACCATTAGGCCCCTTTATTAGGCCTATATATCAAGGTTCGTTTATTTAACGGGTGCCCAAAAGGTATTGCTTTATACCAAGGTTATAGATAGCGTAAGGCGTGGCGTAGTGGTATAACCAAGCCTCAAGCCTTAGGAACCGTTGTGAAGCCACAACGTTTTTTAAGCTGTGATTTAAAGCGGCACAAAATATGATATATTATAAATTTATATATTTATATCATATTTCATATATTTCGAATTGATAAAAAGTGCTATATAGAAAGAATAAAGTCAAGAAACTATCAATTGCATGTAATATTCTTCATTTCTTTCAAAAAAAGCTACTTTATCGAAGTTAAATTCAAAAAATGCGGCACGTCTCGCGCCTGATCACGCCTTTCCACACCTCATCTCACATCATGCTTAGAGTCGACGCCTTAATCTCTTTCGTAACTCAGAGGTCACACCTCACGCCTTAGCGATGTCATGACGCGCCTTTTAGAACCCTGCTTTATACGCATAGAAAAACAAAAGCCGGGTTCAATAAATTAAAAATGATATGTAATTAAGGTAATTGATATGTTTAGTTGATGTGTATTAAATGCATTTTTAAACTTAAAAATAAGGTTCGAGTTAGTTAATAACATCTAACTGATGCTAGGACAAATATACAGAGGACTTGATTAAAATCAGTTAATTGTGTAAAATCATTAGAGAATCTAAGGATATAACATCTAACCAATATTGGGAGGTTTTGAAGTTTGATTGTTAAAATGCGTAAAACACTTTGAAGCTACAGGAAAACATACCAATGGTTGTAACCCTTCGTTCGTTGCTTTGATTTGTAAGAAAAAGAACCCTCTTGGATTCTCTAACTACGGCCCTATCAATTTCATTGAACACATCAACAAGGTGACATCCAAGATTTTTTCATCGTGGTTAGCGAAAGTGATATCGACGATTATAGGCACTAACCAAACTGCATTTATTGCAAGATATTTTGGATAGATGTTTGGTGGCAAATGAACTTATCAGAAAGGTGAAAATTGAAAACTCCGAACTCATAATATTGAAGGTAGATTTCGAGAAGGCGTTTGATAGTGTAAAATGGGTGTTTCTTCAAGATATCATGAGAAAAATGGGTTTTGGAGAAAAATGAAGAAAATGGATTGATACTTGTATTAAACTGCATCTATCTCAATATTGGTCAAAGGTTACCCAAAATATGTGTTCAAGATGGAAAGCGATCTCCAACAAGGAGACCTTTCTAGTAGCCGAAGAACACCAAATGGTTGCTATTAAAACCGAACTCGTTTTTCCTCTTCTCTCTGGCGACTAAAGTCGATCTCAAAAATCAATTCCTAACTATACGTTCTTCCTTTTTTCAATCAATTCTTTAGGATTAATACACTTCTTCTTGTGCATTAACTATCCATTTGTGGTCATTTGATGTCCCACACGTGTTTTATTCATTATCTCTTGAAGTCATTGAGTTTAGGGTATCGCTATTTAGGGATCTATTATTATTTAATTCGTTGGAGTCTTGGGGTTCGCTTTGGATATTAATGAATTGATTATTATCGGTGTCCTAAAAGCTTTTCAGGGTTATAACAGTAGGTACAGTAGGTTTTATGCTTTTTAGTTTCTGTTCGTGATTAAAGGGTTTCATTCGCCGATTGAAGTTAGGGCATCTTGTGCTTCTTGTGTGCTACTGCTGGTAAGTATGTAGTTTGTATAGAGCGATGTTTTCTAAGTTTGGATGGGAGAGGTATTAAACAAAAGAAGAATTCGAATGCTGTTAGTTCATTGAACAAGGATGCTGTGAATACAACTATGAACATGGACGAAAACGAAGATGGTATTACTGCTAGTAACATACACTTGGAACAAATTGTTGTGACGTCTAGTGCTACCAATAACAGTAAGGAAGAAAAGAATGTCTTATTAGATGTTAAGATTGGAAATTATGACAAGCTAATACTGGAATGCGAACTTGTGTTCTTGGATGACGACGGAAAACCAATGAAATCTGGAGGGAAAACTTAGTTGTGTGCTCATGAACCTGACCCAATCTCGTCAAATGTTCGTTCAAAGGTAAATGATCCGTCTGGTCATGATGCTATTAAGACGAATGTGGACCCAACTACTGACTCTACTACTAAGACTATTTCGTATGCGAGTGCTACAAGTTCTGAAACCAGGAATACTAAAGCCAATTTTCGTCCTTTGGAAGTTGAGAACATGTGTTATGTTACTGATCTTGCTATTCCTATTAAGGTTGTGGAAGCTGTGAATCGTAGGTTTGAAAATACTCTCTATGGCAATTCTATTGGTAAAAGAATTGCCTTCCCGGTTGTGGAGTATTATGTACGAAATGCTTGGTCTAAGTATGGTATTCAAAAGGTAATGATGAATGCAAAAGGGTTCTTTTTCTTCAAATTTGATTCAAAAAAGGTGGTGGAGGATATGCTTGAAGGTGGTCCATGGATTATTCCCAACATCCCTATAATTCTTAAACCATGGACGATTAAGTCAAGCTTATTCAAGGAAGATTTAACTCGTATTCCGATGTGGGTTAAACTTCATGACGTTCCTTTGGCTGCGTTTTTTGAAGATGGTATAAGCCTTATTACGATGAAGATTGGTACTCCAAAAATGCTTAATTCCTTTACGAGCACAATGTCTATGGTATCGTGGTGTCGTAGTAGCTTTGCTCATGCTTTAACTAAGATTCGGGTTAGAGATGAGTTAAACGACGAAACTGTTCAAGTGAAATATGAGTGGAAGCCACATCGGTGTAACTCATGCAAGATTTTGGGTATACAACTGATCAATGTCCAAAACATCTGTTGTTTCGGCCCTAGTTGTTGAGCGAGCTGTGGGAAGTTCGAATGATGGTTTTAAAGTTGTGGGTAATAGGCGCAATAATGGGAAGAATTGTAAGCGTGGGTTCCAAGCTCCAATATCCACCAAAGGAAAAACAACTACGTCTAAGACTCCTAGCACGTCTAATGTGGGAAAGGATATTGGTAATGATAACATATCTAAAGGTGATAAGGAAAATGCTTCGTGTTCCAAGGATGTGGTCAATACGTCGAATGATTTACTAATGNGTGTAAGAACCTTGTTTAGTCAATCACACTTTCTTTCCATAAATGTGATATGACAAAACTTGCCATAAATGGTGATGTGACATTTCTAGTTTAAGAAATATGAACATGTTGTGTTTTATATGAAATGTAAATGTAGCAAAAATCTAGTTATGCAAGACTTTAAACTAAAATCATGTTTTACTTAAAACTAAAGTTTACACTTTGTCATTAACAAAACTTAGCAAAGATCGTAAAATACAAATAACGTTTTTAAGCAATATTTGTATTAACAATCTTCATATAGCAGTATTTTTCTTTGTTATTTTAGTCTCACCGCTTATGTAACAAGCTGAGATGTGGGAGTCATCCACATTTGTTGTACCTTTTTTTGGAGTAATAGATTTACAAGGGAAGCCATTTACCCCAAAAAAAACTTCAAATGGTGCTCTTGAATCTTGTAACAAAGGTATATTCAAGGGATTTCCCTCGCGATGGAGGTGCTAATACTCTCTTTTTAATATGCGGATGACACTTTATTCTTTGAGGAATGGTCTAGGCTTAATGCCAAAATTCTCATTCTTGTCCTCAAGTGTTTTGAAAAGGCTTCGGGCTTAAAGATTAATCTTCACAAAAGTAGACTTTTCGGAATTGGTATCCCTATAATTGATGTGGAGGATATTTGCCTCCTTGTTAGGATGCTTGCAGGATGTTGTTCCCTACATATACCTCGAACTCCTTATTGGAAATAAGATGTGAGTTATGTGATGGATGCAATGAGGAAATCAACCGGTTTAGAGATAGACTCCCTGCTTGGAAAGCCAAGTCTCTTCAATCGGTGAAAGACTCACCTTTGTAAATATATTATTGGAAGCTTGACCTTATATCATTTCTCTCTTTATAAAGCTCCAGAAATGGTCAAGAATATTTTTGAATCAATTATATGTCACTTTTTTTTGGAGGCTTTAGAGAAGATCAAAGTGGCATTTGTTTCGTTAAGTGGAAAAGTATTCATTTGGATTTGAAGTTGGGAGTCTTAGGAGTTGAGAGTCTTCATGCTAAAAGTCTCGGCCTTCTTGCTAAATGGAAATGGTGATTTCTTAAAGAGAAAAACGCCCTTTGGCTCTTGGTGATTTTAATAGCTTTATCGAGATGAGGGTGGATTCAGATCACCGATGAGTTAGTTTAGCAGTATAGGTGTTTGGTGTGATATTTTAAAGTCTGCTAACTACATCGAAAAAATTGACCCCTCTTTTATATACTCTTTTGTTTTAAATATATCTAGTGGTACTAGTATGTTGTTTTGAAGGGATACATGGTGTGTAAACGGTATGCGGCTGATAGATATGTTCGCAAGACTATATACCCTAGAATCGATCAAAGATAGTAAAGCTAGTCATCGTTGGCGTTTTACAGATAGGATTAAGGATTGCTATTCGGAATGGAGGCTACCCCTGTTTGGTAGGGCTTTAAATGATATAGCATCTCTCAATTGAGTGATTGGCAATCTCACCCTTTCGCATGATGTGGCTGGCCCTGATTTGTTGTCTTGGTCTGTGAATGTCTCGGGCAAATTCAAGGTTATAACTCTCACAAATTATATTCATAATTTAATTATTTCGGTCTGTACTCTTGGCAATCATCATGTATGGACCTCATGGGTACCTCGTAAAGTAAATATATGTGTTGGAGGGTCTCTCTAAATAGATTACCAGTGCGTACTAATCTTATAACTCGTGGCATTAACGTCCCATCTAGCCAGTGTCCCATTTGCGACAACAAGGAAGAAGATATGAAGCATATTTTAATTAAATGTCCTCGGGCCTTATCGATTTGGAGTTGGTGGCAATTATCTCCCCCTACTATGTTTCCGTCATTCACTGTTTATGATATTGCTTTAGGTTCGCTTACCTCCTATGGTTGCCCTCGTCTCAAAAGGTTATTCATGGTGTATTCCAATATGCTTTATGGGAGGTTTGGAAGTGGAGGAATAAGTTGCAAAACTCTCCAACAGGTAGTGTCGAAAGTGCTAAAGAGGAGGATATATTTCCTTTCGTTCAAAGAATATCGAAGACATGGATTTCGGTACGTTACTCTCTAAAACCAACCCCGCGGAGCTGTTGAATCCTAACCCTTATGCTTTGCCCTCATAATGTAGTTTTGCTCTTTTTTCTTACCTTTGGTTTCCTTTAGTCTATGATTTTATCTTGCTCTTTGTTCTTGTTCTTTGCCTCCTCAGAGGCCGTTTTGTTAATAAATTCTCAAGCTTTTCTTAAAAAAAAAANAAGATTAGTACGACCTTGTTACCACTTCAATAATAGCATAATTTATATAAGAACCTTTTAATATTTAGGCTCTATATCGGCTCAATGCCACATCAGCCTCTCTCTTTAAAATTAAAAATATGATCCTAAGCCTGTATTAAAACGATCTCAATTACCTTAAAAAAAAAAAAAAAAAAAAAAAAAAAAAAAAAAAAAAAAAAAAAAAAAAAAGCTCTTAGCATGGTTGCATAGTGGCACAGTTGCATTAATGCATATCTGAGAATCAAATTCTTAGCATGCTTCATCAAGGCATTATTAAGAGTAAAAAAAAATAAAAAATAAAAAAATAGTACTAAGGGCGCATTTGGTTCGAGAGTTTTGAGGAGGAATTTATATTTGGCTTTTACAAACAATTGTTTGATTGATTGTGTTTATATTTTCAAACCTACTAACAAAGGTTTACATAAATCGTTACAAGGTGCTAAGGTTTTACAAAACCTGTGAGACAACCTCTTTCTTTCTCACATTATTTCTTTATTTAAAATTTGAACTATTACTCTTTACTTTCTTATTTTTGTTTTATTATAAAAATACATTTAATAAATATAATTTCTCTTTATGAATCTAAACCAAATTCAAATTTTAAACCAAATTCAAATCATATTACAACCCAACCTATAAACCAAACGGACCTAAAACTTATTCTCATAAAATTAAGCAAGTTCAAGATTTCAAATCTAATGAACTACTAAAATATTAAGTCGTTTATTATTACTTTATCTAAAAGTGAGCCATTTGTAAAATGAAAAATAATACGTTGCACGCACAACATTAACATGACAACAAACATATCATGTACTTTATATGTATAAAATAGCTGTTCTTGTATAAAATGATTTTAATTCCTTTTTAAAAGGGTATCTAGTACTTTGTTAATCAGTACCAAATTTCCAATTAAGAGATATTGTTTTGGATTAGCACAGGCTGACACCAACTCAACTCTATCATCATTGTCCCTCTTCCGTACCAAATAACCAACTCATTATATGCATAGCTTGTCGGATCACTTATATTTCATACCATTTTGTATGTATTCACTAGCTATTAACTATATCTTACATGCACTTTTACAAAATATACAGTAGTTAATACGAGTAGCAAGAATTAGATTGTTCTTCAGGGGCAAACATTATGGTTTAGTTACGATCAGATTTTTATTTTTATTTTATTTTTTTATTTTTATTTTTATTTTTTTTTTTAATATCGGGTAACAAGCACACTCGATCTAATAATCACGGCCAAATTAGTTTTGCATATTAGAGTATATATAGATAATGAGCATTTTTGATCCTCAACTGCTGTTAACTTTTTGAAATGTATCGCAGTACATTGTATGTACTATTTTAGTGTGCAACAATTATATGATTTGTCTAACAAAATTCATTTGGTTTCTTAAGGATACACAACGTCACATAATGCAAATCCACAAATTTGTCTAACGATATCAATAGTACTAATAACGTCGAAGCTAAACATGATGAGTAACCTAGTTCTTCTTTTTCTCCGTCTACTTCTTCTACTAAGAGGGTTAACCCATTCTTTAAGGTGGGAGAGATAGTTGATTCTCACAGTGATGAGAAGGAGGTGTTAACACTTTTGATGTAAACTTGTTTGATAATCCTATGGCTAAATTCCCCTTATTGACAGGTGGTAGTTACGAGCTTGAAGATGATTACGATAACTATGCGGAACAGATTTACGATCTTTCAGGGCAATTGGATGCTTTCTATGACACGTATGATATTAAGCTCCAAGGTCTTGCTAGAAAGTAATTTTTGTTTTCGTAGGAGGCTAATGTTATCTTATGAGTAGTGGTTTATTTTCTTGTTTAGAGAATAGGAAGTGTCTTGTTACGTAAGCTTTTCCGCCTATGTAACGGGCTGAGATATAGGATTTCACCCATAACCGATGTACTTAAACGTTTTCTAGAGTAATATATTTACCGGGTCTTTGACTTTTTAGCCCAAAAAAAAAAGAAAAAAAATGATACTCAAACCAATATTCGAGGATATAAACTGCATCAGATGTATATACGAGGTATTTCCAAAACTAGTCGATTCTTGATTTTTGGGTTCACTTTAAGGTAAATAATTTTTTTCCCCTTCTAGATTTAGTCTTGTGCGACCGCTAAATCATCCGACCTCATATAAATCGCGATACGTGTCCAAAGTTAGGTGAGATATATTTTTTTTTTTGTTAAACCGAAGTGACACTTTGTGCGACCATTTTTTTTCATCGACAAGACTTTTTTGTCTTATTTGACAAGTGGGTCTCACCAATTGACTTTTATTTTCCTTTTTGATTTTTTTTTTGTTTTTCAAAAACGACAAAACATGGTCGAACAAAAAACTTGCACCGCCGCTGGTCGATCAAGATTTTTTGTGTTGTCGGTCTCCAAAAAAATTGGTCAACATGGGACCAACTTGTCGGTCGAGGAAAAAAACGGTAGTCGTACAAAATGTCACTTCAGTCTAGCAACAAACATCTCATTTAATTTTAGACACGTATCACGATTTGTATGAATCACACGGTCTAACAGTCGCAAAAACTTAATTTTAAAAACTCTCTTTTTAAACTTAAAAGTGAATGCAATAATCAAGAATAGATTAGTTTTGAAATACGAGCCTTAACTATAAAAAACCATATAGAACACATTTGACTCTAACTTTCTTTATTGGAGCCATAACTTTAATTGTCGTTACCATGAAACTACTAATAATGTTGTCAAGTGGGACCAAGAAGTTGCTACTTTAACGGTGACATTCCACACGAGTGGAATATCATGAACGATACTTTACGACCCGCACGAGTCTTCAAAATTATAAATGTCATCCCAATTATTTAAATTGCTCTAATAGAATACTTTTGCCAACCCCAATACAGGGTTTTAAAAATATTAAATTACAAACGAGGGTACTATTGTAATCTTAATCCTCTTGCCCAATTAACAAGCAATATCAAAGTAAACCTTGGTGTTTTGTAATTAATGGTGTATAAAATACATAGAATTGTATGTTAGCAAATAATACTCCGTATAATTAGGGGTTGGCAACACATGCGGTGAGGTGCGGTGAGGGGTGGTTCCCGCACGGGAACACCGCCGCCGGTGTTACGGTGAGGGGGCGGGAGGCCCCCTTGCGGGGAAGTTTACCGCACGGTTGGGAGAAGAAAACGAACGTTGGAGTGGACCATTGGGAAAAAAAGAAGTGAGTGAAGGGTGAGGGGAGTGTTGCCAACAAAAAATGAGTGAGGGAAGGAAAAAGTGGAGGGATGATGTGGCATAAGGGGATTGTGTAAGTGAGTGAAGGGATTTGAGGTGAGGGGTGTGTTGCCAACCCCCTTAGGGATTAACAATCAATACCGAAACCTAATAAGTTTGAAAGCTAGAGGAAAAGCAAAAATTATTATGGAAAACGAGTAGCCAATTAACCGTCATGTTTGTTGGCGGCCGGGAACGGTACTTAGGGGGTGTTTCTTTTTTACTTAATGGGAAGGGATAGTGGGACCTATCAATTTAATAGTATTAATTTTTTAAATGGGACCCACAATATTTGTGAGTTGAGATCCATGAAAAACTCATACATGCCATAGAACCTATCAACCAATCATAGCCACTCATTTATATTTTTCACCATTTTTTTCAAAACAACATATCTTGCAAACGGTAAATCTTCAAGCTACAAAAAAAAAAAAATACCATCGCGACGAGAATTAAATGATCTTTCTATAGATATGCATTGTTATATGCTTTCGACGAATTTTTTTTTCGACAAACCTTTTTTTATTTTTTCAATTTCCGCCCAGAAAGAATCATATATGATTCGTAAAAATCATATATGATTCGTAAAAAATCTTATATGATTCGTAAGAATCATATATGATTTGTTAAAATCGAATCATATATGATTCTTACGAATCATATATGATTTTTCTGGGTGAAAAAAATAAAGTTCATCGAAAAAAAATTCGTCGAAAGTATATAACAATGCATGTCTATAGAAAGATAATTTAAGTCTCGTCGCGATGGTATTTTTTTTTTGTAGCTTGACTATTTACGGTTTGCGAAATATTTATCCTAGAGCATTTCAAGCAAAATGTGCCCGATACTTTGCACACATTCCATGGGTTGAACACAAAATGGAAAAATATGCATACCGAGATGAATACTTTTAACGGCCTATACATCCAACAAGTAACTTTTAAATTATATACTTTTTATACCTTTATTTTTGGTTATTATAATTATTTGTATAAATTTATACTTGTTTATTTTAATTACTTGTGTAAATTTAAAATATATAACTTATTATTGTAGAACCGAGTTCATGAGAGTGGGTGTAGCGATCTTAACGTGATGACAAATGCATTGGCCGATTATAAAAAGAAAACAAAAGGCAGGAATTTTACTCATATTGAGGCTTGGGAGATAGTTAGGAAATCGGACAAATAGTTGGAACAACCAGATGTTAGTCAAGCATCTTCGTCTAATTCGGAGAAACAAAGAAAGTCGTCGGAATCTAGCAATGAGAATGTTGAGACTATTATTCCGGATCTAAATGACGACACAACTCCTACACGGAAGAAAAAAAGGGAAAAAGGCCGAAATCGAGTCGACAAAGAAGAGTATTGATTCGTTAGCAGATTATGCGGCAAAGAAGTCAAAACAAATGGATGAAAATGTTGAGAAGAAACGTGCAAAGGAAGAGTTGGCAGAAAAGTTGATGTCGGCATAATTACAAGGGGTTGAAGAAAAGAATTATTTTCGAGCTATGAAGTTATTCAACGAACCCCATNAGAAAAAAGGGAAAAAGGCCGAAATCGAGTCGACAAAGAAGAGTATTGATTCGTTAGCAGATTATGCGGCAAAGAAGTCAAAACAAATGGATGAAAATGTTGAGAAGAAACGTGCAAAGGAAGAGTTGGCAGAAAAGTTGATGTCGGCATAATTACAAGGGGTTGAAGAAAAGAATTATTTTCGAGCTATGAAGTTATTCAACGAACCCCATGATAACATACCTGATCCAACAATGCGCGATATTAAGATTGCAAAAAAACGTGAAGTCGCGGCGAAATATGGATGACCTTGCAATTTTTAGAAATTGTTTTGTTTTTATTTTCCTAAGTATCATATAACTTTTGTTTTAATTATTAATGAAATTTGAAGTTTTTAATTTAATTGTTAAATATAATTATGAGTTATAAAAAAAATAAAATAAATAAATAAATAAATAAATTAGACATGCTTAGGCATGATATTGTCATTAAAAATGTTTTCTTTGGGATGTTTAGGCATCAAATGTGTTGCCTTCTATCTATTGGTCAATTAAAATAAAAAAAAAAAGATAAATCTTTAGGTAACAATGCCACCACCCTAACAAATAAAAAGAAACACCCCCTTACTTTGTTGCTTAACCTTATTAGGGCTTGTCTCCCTAACTCGTGTTTGAGCTCAACTTGAAATTCATTCGGTCTCCAGTAATTTCAGTTAGTTGATCACATAACTGATGAGAGTAAAACGAACGACAAGTTGAACTCCATTCAACAGCTAGACAAGTCTTCATGATTGACACTCTAGGAAGATATGATGCTAACTTGTTTTGGGATCTTAAATCACTAGAAACAAATTCATACTTCGAAAAGAAATGTATTGCTTAATTTAAAATCCAAATAATTCAAACTATGAAAGAAAAATAAATTTGGTATAGCAATATATAGTAATTCAGGCTTGACTAAAAGGCATTAAGAATTTGAGTAGGTAATATTTAATTAGAAACTAGTTGTGTTGCATATTTCAAGTTTAATATTTTATTAGAAGTCATTTAACACTAGTAAAAATTATAATCGATTTTAACTTCTAGATGCTTATGATAAAAAAGAAATACTTGTAACAAAAACGTATATTTCTATCTTTCATGAGATGCTCTCCAATTAAGTGGTCGTGGTTTAAAATCCGTCTAAATAAAAAACGTGAAATATTTGTACCGTAAATACTGTNATTGGACGACCGACGAAGAGGTATTTTTGGCAAAAGCTTGGGTTCAAGTCTCAACATGCCAAACGGTCGGGAATCAACAAAAGTTCGCTAGCTTTTGGGGAAGAATCCTAGAGCATTTCAAGCAAATGTGCCTGATACTTTGCGCACATTTCATGGGTTGAACACAAAATGGAAAAATATGCATACCGAGATGAATACTTTTAACGGCCTATACATCCAACAAGTAACTTTTAAATTATATACTTTTTATACTTTTATTTTTGGTTATTATAATTATTTGTATAAATTTATACTTGTTTATTTTAATTACTTGTGTAAATTTAAAATATATAACTTATTATTGTAGAACCGAGTTCATGAGAGTGGGTGTAGCGATCTTAACGTGATGACAAATGCATTGGCCGATTATAAAAAGAAAACAAAAGGCAGGAAATTTACTCATATTGAGGCTTGGGAGATAGTTAGGAAATCGGACAAATAGTTGGAACAACCAGATGTTAGTCAAGCATCTTCGTCTAATTCGGAGAAACGAAGAAAGTCGTCGGAATCTAGCAATGAGAATGTTGAGACTATTATTCCGGATCTTAATGACGACACAACTCCTACACGGAAGAAAACAAGAGAAAAGGGCCGAAATCGAGTCGACAAAGAAGAGTATTGATTCGTTAGCAGATTATGCGGCAAAGAAGTCAAAACAAATGGATGAAAATGTTGAGAAGAAACGTGCAAAGGAAGAGTTGGCAGAAAAGTTGATGTCGGCATAACTACAAGGGGTTGAAGAAAAGAATTATTTTCGAGTTATGAAGTTCTTCAACGAACCCCATGATAACATACCTGATCCAACAATGCGCGATATTAAGATTGCAAAAAAACGTGAAGTTGCGGCGAAATATGGATGGCCTTGCAATTTTTAGAAATTGTTTTGTTTTTATTTTCCTAAGTATCATGTAACTTTTGTTTTAATTATTAATGAAATTTGAAGTTTTTAATTTAATTGTTAAATATAATTATGAGTTAAAAAAATAAATAAAAAAATTAAGCATGCTTAGGCATGACATTGCCATTAAAAATGTTTTCTTTGAGATGTTTAGGCATCAAATGTGTTGCCTTCTTTCTATTGGTCAATTAAAATAAAAAAAGATAAATCTTTAGGCAACAATGTCACCACCCTAACAAATAAAAAGAAACACCCCCTTACTTTGTTGCTTAACCTTATTAGGGCTTGTCTCCCTAACTCGTGTTTGAGCTCAACTTGAAATTCATTCGGTCTCGAGTAATTTCAGTTAGTTGATCACATAACTGATGAGAGTAAAATGAACGACAAGTTGAACTCCATTCAACAGCTAGACAAGTCTTCATGATTGACACTCTAGGAAGATATGATGCTAACTTGTTTTGGGATCTTAAATCACTAGAAACAAATTCATACTTCGAAAAGAAATGTATTGCTTAATTTAAAATCCAAATAATTCAAACTATGAAAGAAAAATAAATTTGGTATAGCAATATATAGTAATTCAGGCTTGACTAAAAGGCATTAAGAATTTGAGTAGGTAATATTTAATTAGAAACTAGTTGTGTTGCATATTTCAAGTTTAATATTTTATTAGAAGTCATTTAACACTAGTAAAAATTATAATCGATTTTAACTTCTAGATGCTTATGATAAAAAAGAAATACTTGTAACAAAAACGTATATTTCTATCTTTCATGAGATGCTCTCCAATTAAGTGGTCGTGGTTTAAAATCCGTCTAAATAAAAAACGTGAAATATTTGTACCGTAAATACTGTGATTTTTTTTCAATTGGCCTAAAAAAACGGCTTGACTCTTTGTTACGTTATACTCCCTCCGTCCTAAAATTATTGTCCAGTTTGAATTTTCAAAGTCAAACTAGTTCAACTTTGACCATAAATATATCTTTATATTATATAATACTTGATTAAAAATTATACCATTGAAAAGTACACTTAAAACTAAATCGATTTATATATTTTGCATCAAATATTATATAACAACCACAAAAATATTTAAGGTCAAAGTTGAAGAAGAAAGACTAAAAAGGTCAACAGTGAACAATAAATTTGGGACGGAGGGAGTATATCGTAGGCTCGTAGCCAATATTTTCTTCTAGTGACGAATTGTTTTGGAAGCTTTGCTAAAATTAGAGCAAAAGAATTATGGAGGATGAACTTGGTTCAAAGATCAATCCGCAAGTTCAATCAATCCGATTTTAATATATATTTGAATTTTGATCCTACTAGATATTTTTGAAAGAAAAACTTGATATCATCGCGAAGCGTATCGTAACCGTTCTTGGTCACTTTAAGCTAAGAGGTGACATATGTTGTAAATTGTACTTTGCAAAATGACAATTTAGAAGTCTACCATCGCAACTCATTTTGTTTGTTTCTATATATATCGAACTAAGATGTCCAACAAAAAGTTAACGGTGAAGAAACATACAATTAATGATTTGAAAAACCATGCATGACTTCGGATCTCATTCGACATGGACGGACCTACATCAATGCCGGGCATGACACAAGTTACACCCGATTTTTAGTCAGAAAGTGTAAATTTTTCAAAAACTGCCGTTTAGTGGTATATGTAATCCCGAACAATTATTTTTTGTACTTACGTTTTTTATGGGCTAACTCAACAGTTCTTTTGGTCACAATTTTTTTGTGTGCAATACCCTCTCGAAAATCTTAAGCCCGTCTGTGTCTTCGATGAACTAATTAACTAGAGATGGTCGAATGATATATATAATAGCTAAGGCGAAAATGCTTGAAGTTAAACCGTTATCCTTGAACCGAGTAAACATGAAGAAGGCTTGAACTACCTTAGGTCTTAGTATGAAAGTTGAATTCTCACAAGAAGCCAACCACAACTTCAAGTGAGCTATTGCTCAACTTCTTCATGCACTTTCACAATTTCACAAATACCGCTAGCTAGGCCTTTAGCATGTTGGTTTAATTTCCTCTAAAGTTTATATATCGTTCATCATTATACTTCGACCTTTCTATATTATATCATTTTTTCAGTCCAACTATCCACACACTTCGATCTTTATCGTTACAATATCCTAATACATGACATCACAATCAACCCATTTCCAAAAAAACAACCAAATAAACAAGAACATAAATAGCACTAGACAAGAAAATTGGCATAGGTCACTTATGTCGCTTAAAATTGGGTTCACTCAACACAAAATATGCAAAGATGTAGACATATGTACATGACTAGTCAAAGTGACCTCAATTTGTACGTGGGGCCGCCACACGTGTGTGATCGTTACTTCTGTTCAACATAACATATATAAAATTTATCAATTTGTGTACTATATCTTCTGGAAATAAAAGAAAATTTGGGAAATCTTGTTGCATGTGAACCTTGGTTTGCACTATGTACCAAACATATGACTAGTAGGCATAGATATTCGTCAGTACCGAAAAAAGTGGTAATGTGTACATGGAAGTGAGTTCTCCTACAAACGAAGTGACCATCTATTTCTTCAAACGAAGTGACCATCTATTTCGCAAAAATTATGTTCATTAAACTGTTTTTATGTGTCGAACGTTGTATAACTAGTATCACAAACTTTCATTTTGCTACATCATGTCACGAATCACCTCTTGTTCAGGAAAATCTATGTATGTGTAGTTTTTTCGCAAAAAAAATTAAATAAATAAATAAAATAAAAAATTATTGATTCACAACATGATGTCGTGACATAGGTGAAGGTCTTTTTGATACTTATTCTTATTCTAAGTCATTACTCATGGCTTTGTTTCCCATCACAAGTAGTCAACTGACTAGTTTGTTGGTTCTGGGTTGAAAATCGAGTCGTATTCGGGTTGACCTATTTGGGTTTGCGGGTTGGGCGGTTAATATAATCTCTATCAAAACACGACTCGTTTATTAGTAATGTTAAGAAACTCAACCCTAACCTACACCTGCATATCACGTACATGTACTTCGTTTGTGACTCATTTAACATGTTTAAGTAAATAGGTCAAGCGGTGAAGAAGGTTGGCGATTTGTCGATTCAACAAGTTTAAATCCAAAAGTGATATAACTAACATAGAAATAGATGTAAAAAAATTCCAATGATATCCGAGTTATAATCATACTTCATTGTCATATTAAGTACATAACGCAATGCATTTAATCCAATCCAACATAAAATCAAATTTATATATTTTATTTTTTAAATGTTTATATACTTAAACGTGTTCACAGGTTCACATGTTTAATACTTGCTCAATCCAAAAATAACTCATTTATTAAACGGGTTAGATGAGTTAGATCTATGTTTGACCCAAACATGTTTATCGTTAACCCAAACTTTTTTTTAATTTCGTGTCGTTTCGCGAATTTTCACCCCTAATTCATGCTATATCTATTGACCAAGAAATTTGTGGATATGCCTATAAATGTACACGACGCAAAATTGGAAATTTGTAGCTGCAAGTAGGCATTCTTTATTTACCTTTTGTTCAATTATTTTGATTTGAATCAATTTTCGATACAGATTGGTCTTACGTACTTGGATTCTATCTTGAATTGCACTTTCCATGTTAACTTTTATATCCTTTTTTGCTTGTTATCTAACCTTTAAAATGAACGTGTTGAATTGTTTTGAGTGTGTGTTTCTAGTACATCATATCATATATACTTCATGTGCCTAACTCATTTTCTTCCACACATAAAAATACATATATCATACACTTCTTTTATCTCCTATTATAAGCCAATGACTTTTTGAAGTCTTATTAACACTAGCAGGTAGGATAAGTAGAAGAAAATTTTATGAGGACATAGCAATTCTCGGACTGCTAATTGGCTAATTGGCGAATTTTACAAATACCAAGTTACCAACAATGCTACTTGGAATAACATTTATAACCGGTGAACAAATTGAGTGTCACAAATCACATATGTGTTCATACCCGAAGAGTAAAACCTATAATTGTACTTGAATTGGGGTATGTTTGGTAAATATAATTGTTGTTGCTGGAAAGCCTGGAATTAGAGATATGGAGCTGTAAATGGAGATAGAGCAAGAAATTATAAAAACTGATTATTTTTAAAATCTATATAAAGTAACATTTAAATTTTAGGATTATGAAAGATTATTTTTTTTTATAAACTCTTATAAGTTGTGTTTGCCAAACAAAGTTTATATTTTAAATAGCTTATTTTTTAAAATAAAAATAAAAATAAGCATAATCTTCTTGTCTGATCCAATAATAGAAATGCATAAATGAGCCCGTTGGACCATTTAAGCTTTTTTTTTTTTTATTTTTTTATTTTTTTTTTTTTATTATTATTTTTTTTTAACTAAAAACATTTAAAACTGATCAGTGTTCACTTATTAACATTCACAGGTGCATTAAATCAAGTCAATTCGGGGGCTCTTAAAAAAACAGATCCTAAAAACATTTAAAACTGACTCGACTAACTCAAGGTCAAGCTGCTCAATTAAACTTAGGAGTTGAGCTTAAGAGTAAACTTGGTCTCTACACTTTTAGCCTTTGTGGATGGTGTATGATCAGAATCATTAAAGTCATCCGATGAATTATCGTCTTAAAAATCAGCATATGGATTTTAAAACATAATTAGCAGTTAAAAAGAGACAAACTATACATCTTTAAGAATTCCTAAAGCACACATGTAAGTCATTGTCAAAGATTACATATGCAGTTCCTAAAGGATCCAAGACCGATCTTCACACATCACCATCTTGTATTAAAATAGCAATGAAAGAAACTCGTTCTTCCGTAAGAGACAAATCACACAAAGTTTAATTTTTCAAAGAGATGCTAAATTAATATAATTAGTTAGTTGCTTATCAATAATTGAATACTGATAATGAGTTAAAAATTGCACAAAGAATCCATTAATCATATCTAGAACACGGATGTAGTTTGAATGGGAGGCAATCGTTCAAAGTCCAAACCTTAAAATAAGGATAATATGTAGTTAACTTATAATCTATCCTCTTTAAACAGATGACAATAACACTTTTGTAGCTGTCGATTCACGAGAATGGTCACATGAACTTATGCAAGAAGTTAATGTTGAATGATAGATCATTAGTATTTGGTATCCTAATGATTAGGTCCTAACCAGTAGTACTGTAACATATAATTAACTCGATTCTGTTATTATTTTGCTCGTGCCTCTATATGTATCCAGGCTATGTACAATAGATTGAAAGTCTAATTAAGCACATCCGTTTGGTATGTGATGTGAAACAGAAACTCATGTTTAAAAGGTCATAATTTCCGCACTTTAACTAGTTACGAAACTCATAAGCAGGCACAAAAGAGTCATGTGACTGGCATTAATGATTTTACTGCCTATCACACTATGACCCAACCAATGAGGCATCAAGCCCAAATTCCTTCATTTAGGATGCTAAACTTAACGTTCTTAACGTTTTCGATATTTTGTTACTTTTTGGTTTTCGAGTTATTAAGTAAAAATCACTTAGAAAACACACAATGATCTTCAGTTTTAATCACCTAGACATCCTTTAAGAGGATCCTCACATTATACAATTTCTCAAAGCAGCATTCATACACTATTTTATGTGCTATCGCCCAGCGTGTTGCGAGAGTATCTAACCAAAATGTAATGGCCATGGTGCAGTTAGAGCCATATATGAGCAGGTTACCATTTTAACACAATTGTGATTAGGTCTAAATCAGATGATGTAAACATGCTATTAAAAAACACAACTAAACATACACGGTGTGCAAGACGACAAGGGAGAAACATGAAAATACCCACCGTCGTGAAGGACAGCGACTTTTGAAGTAGTGACTGTAAATGAATTGGAAGCTACATAAAGCAATCTCAATCATTCACAGGTGTAATCCAAATTTTAGAAGACTGAGCTCAATGACTTTTGGTCTAGGAGATTAAGACATATACATATATGTTTATTTAATCTTATCTCCATCACAAGAATGTTTGACCAGGTTTTAGCACATAGCATTTTGCAAGTATTGTCGTTAAGACCAGAAATTTGTTCTCATGCGTTAATTTGAAAAACCAGATACTTGGGATATGTTAGGGTGACTTCTAGGTAGACGAGGAAAATCATATGACACGGAACTAAAAGTACTGTAGTATATATTAAATCATCACTAATAATGAACATGATAAAGTTTTGCTTAAGAGATGTCAAATTTTCATTCTTCAAAACGAATAAATGTGATTTACACAAATCTCGATAGGAAAATTAGAATCCCACATGAAACTAACGGGTGAATTAAGAGCGACCTTTGTAACATGATGCGCCACTCGATTACATTTACATCTACGAGAAGTAGGGGTGTCCATGGTACTGGAACCGTCCCGAACCAGAACCGAGAACCGAAAATATGGAAAAAGTGGAACCAAGAACCGTCCCAAGTTCCTCGGTATGGTACTCGGTTCCGGTACTTTCCCGCAAGAACCTAAGTGTTTAAATAATTTATTTTTTTCATCGTTGATCATTCATAAATACATGCTAATAATCCTATAAAAATACAAATACACACAAAAATACAAATACTCGTTTACTACATATTCGAGATAAACTTACGATAGTGATTTCAAGATAAATTTACTTTCATGTTGATGAATGATGATGATGATGATGATCTTTGAATTGATTAAAAGTTAGGGTTTTATTTTTATTATGTGTTTTTAAGTTTTAGATTTTTTATGTTACAGCTTAATAATGATTAGGTTTTTTTTTCTTTCTTAAAAGGCTATACACATTACACAATGTCCCAAATAAACCCTATAAAATTTCATATTTTCAAAGTGTTCGGTTCTTTCGGGAAAGAACCGGAACCGGACGGTTCCGACCCGAACCGTCCCGAGAACCGAAATTTTGGAATTTTAGGAACCAAGAACCGTACCATGGTTCTAATATATAGTCCGGTTCCGGTACAGTTCCTCAGTTCTTTTGGTTCCTCGGTTCTTTTGGACACCCCTAACGAGAAGTCCATAAAAAGCTGAAATTTCATATGAGATATCCAATAACGTCCATAATAAGAGCCGAAAGCGCCCAAGGAGGGACATTTTCTGATGTAGCAAGCGTAATGGCAGGTTTGCTTATGATTAGGTCATACTATATAGACTCATATTCCTTGCTGCGGTTAATATGTTGTGCATGTCAATATGTTATGAGAGAGAGGAAATTAATGGTTCTCATATTTTACTTGAAAAGGGACCCCTATAATTTTGTTTATTTTTATCTTATTGGTTCAACATGACCAAATATGAGATAATATTAGAGGACTCCACTCCTCCAACTAGTTCACATTACCCGGTAGTGTTGATACAAAAGTTGGGCGTTCCTTGTTTGGGTTTCTGTTCTTGTATCAATTAGATGATAATGCTTGGGGACCTGCGCACTAAGAAAGCAACAAACACCGTTAGGCTTATCGAGGGATTGTTTCCCCCGATTATCCTCCGGCGTGAGAGTAAGTAATCGAATTTAGGGTTGTGAAGAGTTTAGGGTTTGTAAGTCGTACCTTGGACGAGAGCTATGATGCCCTATTTATACACACGTAACCGATAAGGTTTCGTGCTCCTTACTCTTCGATATGTCCCGCGTATAGCGGGTATTTGATATACACTCCATAATTAGGAGATATCCTTATCAATTCTATAAATAATTATTGGGCTTGGGCCTCGTGGGTCCAAACCGTCTAAATGGTAGTCCATTTATTGTTAAGGCGGCCCACACGTGGTGGGCTCGAATGTTAGTATCGTTTACTAATCGGGTTCGTGACCCGAGTGTGGACTATACGTCATCATGTCCCCCCAGTCTAGTGTGCATAGGGTAAAACCTGCGGATGCTAGACTAAAGCCGTGTCAAAGTTATTCCCAACGCGTACGCGGGAAGAATTCAAAACTAAACCGCCAAAACACACGTTGGATGTATCTGGTCCAAAAAAGTGCAATTTAGGTACCTTGGGAAGTGGAGAGGCTATCCACGTGTCCTGTACCGTTTCACGTCCCAGACACACGATTCTAGTTAGTGGAGTACACGTGTCAGTCATCTGTGGTGGGTGAGAAACTATATAACCACCCTCCACTTTTACTGTGATTATCACAGTAAAAGCGAATTATCTCCATTTTTAAAAACTTCTAAATCTCCTCTGCAATCATTTTCTATACGCTAGGTAATTAGCGCGTGCGCCCATTCTTAAACACAAAATGGTTCTTCAACTTCATGATTGCACTGCTGACATAACCGAGGATGAACTGACGCAGTTCACCTCGGATTATTTTATCCCTTTGGACCTGCACCCAGAGGTGCCAGGTCCAAATGACACCATCGCGGACTTCCCCGTAGGGAAGGTAGGGTTATATACGCGCTTTTTCGAGTGGGCGAACCAGCGCGTACCCATATCCGTGCTTTTGAGTGATATACTCAATTATTACGAGCTCCACATCTCCCAGTTGCATTGTATTGGCGCTGGGAAGATTGCCAATTTTGAGGTTAACTGTCGCTTGTTAGCGATTCCCCCTACCCTCCACTTATTTCGCGCGTTCTATCGCACGTCGTGGTTAAATGGGTGGGTTACCTTCTCTAAGCGCATAGGCGAGTTACAATGCTATGTGAAGAAGGTAGATAAGCTTAGGGATTGGAGGGAGAAATTCTTTTGGATTGACGCCGTCGTCTTTCCATCCAACTTTCGGTTTCATACCCGCGCAACTCTGCCCAAGGATGAGCGCCCCCCCAAACGTGGTATAACGCAGACCATGCGGCTATCATTAATGAGAACCGCATCCACATCAGACCATATCCGGAAGAGTTCCTGGTGCACATGGGCATCAGTCGCAACTACTTCGAGCCTGAGACAGAGGTTCCCACATTCTTGGATGCGGATGGCGCGGGTGGGTGCTCTTCCTGCCTTCTTTCTGTCGTTAGTAGCGTAAGCTTTTCTTCGTTTTACATATTTTATGTAACCTGTTTCTCTTTGTTTGTGCGCAGAGATGGATCTTTTTGGTGTTGTCAATCTGGAGATGCCGCGCTCCGTGACGGTGGGAGTTCGTCCCCTGAGGGAGGGTGAGACGCCCATATTGCAGGCGACGGAAGGGCGCGTCGTAGACTTGGTTGTTCCAGAGCCTGAGGGCTCCCCTACTGTGGTGGTAGCCACACCGGTGCAGGAGGTGGCTCCTCCTGTGCAGCAGGGACCTGACACTGCGCAGCCTCCTCCCAATTCTGTGAACATAGCGCATATCAACTTGGAGGAGTCTGACGAAGAAATGGAGGAGGGCCTCCAGCTGACGCGCAAGAGGGCGTCTGGTGGCGATGGTGAAGGATCTTCCAAGAAGCCGCGGTCTGAGGCTGAGGAAGGTCCATCTTTTACTGAGGTGCAGAAGGAGTAAGTATTTTGTCTTATCTTTTGATTCTGATAATTCCGTAGGTTATTCCTAACCTTGTCTTTTCGTTTCTGCAGTTTGGATGTTGAGAAGTCTGGAGGAGACGCATCCATGACTGAGAATGAGAAGGACGTGTCCTCATCTCCTCCCCGCATGTAAGTATTTTTTAGCAATCCCTTAGGATTTTGTGTATGCTTGACTGTTTTCATACGCTAATACTTCTTCTTAATCCTTTGTGCAGTGAACAGCATGTGGAGGACACTGGCGCACTAGATGGAAGTGCGTCACCCAAGGTGAGTCCCTTTCTGGATGGGGCGCATTCACCAAGGGATATTGGAGAGGAGTCAAGGTCGTTTGACTCTGTGATGGAGGAGCTGGCCTCCCTCACTGCGCGCCAGTCCGAGCTGGTAGCGCAAGCCAGGGCGAGCTACTCTGTTGAATGTAGCCGCTCCCAGTATGAGGAGATCTCCAGCCTGAAGGCGCAGCTGGCGTCTGTGCAGGTTGAGTTAGCAAGCTCTAAAGCTGAGCAGCTGAGCTCCAAGGCTAAACTGGAGCGCGCAGAGGCGTCTGCGCAAAGACTGGCTGAGGGGAAGCTATCGGTGATGGCTGAGTTGGAGCAGGAGCGTACTGCTGCAGACCGTCAGAGGGTTAACTCTTTATGGGCGCTGAAGTACTTGCAACAGAATAGAAGCAAGCACTTCGCCAACATTGAGGAGTTCCGTAGCCGGGTGGAGCTTGCACTGAAGAGGCAAGAGGAGAAGCTCCGCAAGCTCAGCATCGAATATGATGAGGAGCTATACCCCCATATGGTTCAGTCCGTGGCTGAGCGCAGGTAAATGCTTCTTTGCCTCTCTTTATAACTTGTATATATTTAGACTTTCTTTCCTACTAACACTTGTGTTATTTCGTAGGTGATTGATCAGCCATGGGCTGCGCCTGGCTGCCATGTGTACGTTGGAGCATCCGGAGTCACCACGGCCTTTGGAAAGGTGGTGGATTGCGTTGTTGCGCACGACAATACTTTGGCCGCAGACAAGCTTGCTGAGGCCAAGTTGCTGACTGTGCCGCTCGCGGAGGTTCCTGGGTACAAGGCGAGTGCCCTTGCTGAGCTCCTTGATGCCATGGAGGGGCTAAAGAAGCTCGAGCTTCCCCACATCGTGCGTTTGGAGCGTGATCAGGATCAGCCCATCAATGTGATAATGGCGGGGCTAACTCTTCCAAGGCATCTACAGGATTATGCGGATCAGCAGCTGGACTTCTACTTGAAGCCTGACGTGGCGCAGTTGAAGGTACCTATTTTTGCTCAGCCGCGTGATATTCTGAATCCCTTCCGTCTTGAGAAGGAGATATCATTGCAAAGGTCTCTAACTGCTCATGCATCCAGGGTCGCCAGGAAGAAAGGCGTAAAAGGG
>LBNU01031497.1:5945-40966 GCA_014162995.1 Artemisia annua | reverse complement strand
CAGCATGTATGGATGATTCTGATGAAGATAACAAGGAAGAATAGTAGATCTAGTGTTAAAACTTGTCTTGTCTTGTTTTTAGAACTAGCTTTTGTAACACTTGTGCACTTGAATAAACAAGATCTTCCTTGTATTTGTCCCTGTTTTTCTTTCAAGTAATAGCAACATCCAAAGAATATGAATAAAACATCATGATGAAAAACACTTTGAATTCATATCATGCTAATCAACCAGAAAATGTAAAACTTGGATCCAGTAAGCCAAACAGTAGAGCTTAAAAACTAGCAGCACCCTTAGCAGTAGAGTTGACCAAATCAGCAGCAGAGTTGATCAAAAACAGCAGCAGAGTCGACTTAAACTGAAATCAAGCCTTCCATAAAGTCGTCTTAGTTAATGAGACTTACCAACTACGCATTAACTTTTTCCCTAATTTGATCCATTATAAATAGAAAAGCCGATCACTTCTATTCATAAGCCAAATCAAATACCCTAAACAACAACTTAATATCACCAAAAAATCGATCATCCAAACACCAACATCCATGGCAAATAATCAAGAATATATTAACATCTCATCAGATTCATCAAGTGATTCTGAATCCACTGAAAATAGGATGCCACCACCCCCTTATTTGCCACCATATTGACCACCAAGGCGTGGGTGTAGAACTAAAGAACAAGCCAGGAGAGTCAGTAGAGACATCAATGCTAAGTATCTCCCTTGGCATAGGGATTATAAACCTCCACAAGCATCTAATCCACCACCAGCACCACATCCACCACCAGTTGGTCAATCATCACAACCACCACCAATGCATTACCCAGCAGAAGAATACATGCCTAAAGCTTTATTGAAAGCTTTAAGTGCTCATTTGATAAAGTTGCAGTCAGAGCCTTCATGGGAAGACACCATGCCTCCAACACCAGACACTGCAAATCAAGCACCAACATCACCAGCAACAAAAGCTCCACCAGCAGCAAACCCTACTCCTCAGTCACAAGCTCCACAAGCAGAGGGATCTTCAAGACCTAGAGAGGTTGTGATAGGTTTAGCCTGTCCAAGGGTATGGAATATTGCAACAGAATCCATGGGCAGGAACAGGACAATGCCAGATGCTCAAGACTTGAGTAGAGCTTTCACCAGGGTTGCACAAGAACAAGATAAGAGAGAGTCCAGGGCAAAAGGAAAACGCCCCATGTAGTAGCTGTTAGGGTTAGGTGTTAGGTTGTGTTTTGTTATCAATGATGTTGGATATCATCCTTGTAATAATCTTTTGAATGAAAATGCACTGTTCTTATTAACTTGGTTGCAATCTTTGAATAGCTCTAAAGAACACCATAATCACTTTACCTGACCCTGCAAAAGATTAGTCCAACACACAAACACAAACAGAGCACTATGCTGCTTAGTTATACTCTAGCAGTAGAGTATGAGCAGTAGAGTTTAACCAGCAATAGAAACAACTTATTAAGACCAATAGCATTGCAAAATACTTGTACAAAACTTTAACAAGAAATAAAGAGACAAGTTTTTCAGAGATTTTTCATACCAATAGTTGCAACTAAAAACTGAAATCTACCCACATCAAAATGTTTAGTAAGTAGATCAGCAACATTTAGATCAGTATGAATTTTAACAACTTGTATTAATTTCTTTTCATAGCAATCTCTGATAAAATGATGTCTTATCTCAATATGTTTAGTTCTAGAGTGAAAAACAGTATTTTTGATAATGCACAATGTACTGCTATTGTCAATGTAAATTTTGGTGTTCAGTAAGTTGTACCATTAGTTCAGATTGGGTTTTTGCTCCAGAGTACTTGGACCACAGCAGCTTTGGAAGCAGACGATACTCTGATATCTGTTTGAAGAATTGCAACCACAGTTTTGTTTTTGCATTGCATGACACATCTTTTCCCAAACTGACAACCTCCTTGTGGATTTCTATCAAAGCTAGCTCAGCAAGATATACTTGTACTGAATGTTTCCACCTCAAATTTGGTGAAATCTTTAGGATACAAAGCATTTTGGGTGTTTTGCCTTAAGTACCTAAAATTCTTTTTACTTGGACATTGAAGATGAGGTTTTTGATAACCTGATATCTGCCAGCACATTACAGCAAACATAATGTCGGCTTGGAGCTGTCAGATACATCAATGACCAATCAATGGACCTGTAAAGTGATATCCTTTCCAGTTAATCATTAACCAATGGCTTTTCTTTGTATGTTTAGTTGTCTTGCAGTTTGGCATCTTCAAATCAAACTTTTTGAAATCTCGCCACATACTTATCTTGTCTAATAAAAAGCATTTAATTCAGCTGTTTAACTTGCAAACCCTTAAGAAGAATGTAAGTTCCCCATGGAACTCATAACGAGAATTGTCTTTCATATTCTCATTCGCTCACAATAGCCTTGCTTGTTGAACAAAGTATGATTATCATCTACAGTATACTTGAACAATAAATATCCTTTGTTCTGCTTAATGACAAGTTACATTTAGTACCCTTTTATATCACATCAGAGGATAAGGTTAGATAGCTTTTCATACCATGCTCTGGGGCTTTGATGCAAGACAGTATAGGCTTTCTCAACTTGTCAAACTCTGTTAGGAAAATCAGGATCCTTTCAAAACCGGGGTTGGTTGCATCCAACATATTTTCCCTTGATATCCCATACAAAAAAGCACTTTTAACATCCATTTGATTACCACAAAACTTTTAGGCATAAGGCAAAAATAGTTGATAGCTATCAATTCTTGCTACTGGAGGCATATACTCATCATATAAACACCTTTGTTTGTTGGTGTATCGTTGAGCAACCAATCTTGACTTTGTTCGTAATCACAATCCTCTCTCATTTTAATCTGAAAACATTTGTACAATTGCCTTCTTCCCTTTTGCAACTCAACTCAAGGTTCAAACTTTTTTATTCTGAATTGAGGAAGCTCTTCCTGCATCTTCTAACCATCTTGGAATCAGATAATCCTTATAAAATTTTTTTTGGGTTCCATTTGTTGATAGAAACAAAGCAAAGAGGACAATTTTGCAGATCTATTATGGACCTGTTCCTTTTGATGTAAGTCTGGAAAGAAAGCTTTGTGTAAGTATCTTTTTTGCTCTTTAGTCATTCTTCTATTTTTGTACGGAGGCATGATGGATTCAACCAAAATTTTTCTTTGGGCTGGACTTGTGACCCTTGTAGTTTTGGTTGATAACTGGAATATTGAGTTCCAAATTTAGTGATATTCAGCTTTCAGCTCCAAAAAGATTGGGATCAAGGATTCATCATCGGTATCAGTATATCTCTGTCAAAGCCAGGTGGAGTGAATTATCAGGGTATGTTGAATCAGCAAAAGAGTATCCCTGTGAAGTTGGGAAACCTTTGCTGTAGAGTAGTGTTGCTTCCAGCAGCAATGGCTTTTAGCAGTAGACTCAGGAGACTGCTGCTAGAGTAGTTCCTTAATGGTTTCAAATTTCATCACTTAAGGTGTAGAATCTTGGAAACTCATCTTTTGGAATGCTTTCCTCTTGTTGTTTAGGAGATCCATTGGACCAAGCTTCAAGCTTTTAATTCAACAACTCATTTGTGAACATCTTCCTTAGGAGTCAGCAGTTTTTCTTTAGTTGATTGATTTCCTGCAAGATGATGTAGTATCCAAAACAACCACTGGCACATAATTCATGTTTTTGGTTAGCATATCAATATTGAAACAACCATTCTTGGGGCCGTTTGCACTATTGCTTTTATTTCATCAAATATCAACATGCAGGTTTCTCCACAACTTTGTTATTTTATTTGTTATTATATCGTTTACTGCTCACAGAACTATTCCAAAAAGGTATCCCATTCATCAGCCTTTTATCAAACATTGCTAGTTGGGTTTTGGTATTTAAGATATTTAATAGGACACCAAATGGTCTAAGAATGCTGATCTCATAGGTTTTTACCATGAAATATTCATAAGGGTCTTATTCATGAGGTTAACTATTTCTTATTCTAATTTTGAACATTGTTGGGAATTATATTTATTGATTTGATGATACAAAACAAGAAGAATGAAACATGAGGGACTTAATATGACAAGAAGGAATTCTACAAAAGATGGGAAGGACTTGCTTGCAAAAGAAGTTTTATTTATTAGTCCTTCGTAGTATTCTTGTAACCCTAATCCTCTAGTATATAAAGAGGACAAGGGATGTAGGTTTTATCAAGTATGTCTTCCATAATGTAGTCGACAAAAAGGTGTGTGTGTGTAACCTAGGCGTAGAAGATAAACGCCTAGGGTTAGTTGTTAGTTGTTTAGTTTAGATAACGTGTTCTACTTGATCAAGGTAGAACATGTTATTAAGTTTGTAATCGTTAGAGAGTAAGATGATAATGAAAAAAACCTTGTTCATAATAATGTTAATTCTTTATTGAATATTCCGCTTTCATTATTATGCGTTCCTAGATATAGATAATATTAGACTTATCAAGTCTAGAGCCCGTAACGATCAAGGAGTGCTGGGTTCATACATGTGGTATCAGAGCCTGGGGCTCTCGATATCTAGGGATTACAAGGTTTGTTATTCGAAGAAAATTGATTTGGTGAAGGTACATGTAGAGAAGATTCGTTTTTAGAGTTTTCTCATGATTTTGAAGAAAAGTGCTATTGACGATTATAGTATTCTGCTCAAAGGTATCCTCTAACGTGATTGGTGGAGATTAAGTCAAGATTTGTTGCATAGGAATTGTGCTTTGTTCGATTAAATATTTATGTAATCATGGGTCAGATTTGAATGTGACGTATGATGGTATAGCTGCTGAGGATAAAATTCTTCATATGAATGGATAGTATCAATGGTCGAAGTTGTAAAAGATTTATTGTCTTTTGCGCACATGCTAACCTCGTACTGTAATTTACATGTTCGAATTTATTGAGGGTCGGTGGTGAATTATGGTTATTCAAGATTCGATTTATTAATCAACTATCACGTGGGTACAAGAAAACTTTATTAATCAACCTCGTATTTTAGTTGGTGAATTTATTGAGAATCAAGGTTGTCGTTTTCTCATTCTTTGGAAAATATTGAATTGGACAGTGCAATGAATGGAGGCTGCTGCTATTGATTATTTAAAGGATGTATTGTGGGGCTACTTTAGTGATTGAAGATCTGTCGTTTTCATGCATATCTCGTAAACTATTGCTCCTCGCTTCAACGTACTGCCAGTATATTTCAAAGTACTACTCGAATATTTTTCAAGGTACTGTTCGTTATTAAGGTACTGCTGTTATGCTAATTGTTTCAAAGTACTGCTCATCCAACGTACTGATCGACTAACGTACTGCTCGATATTGCAAAGTACTGCTCCATGGGATTTGAAAGTATTGTTCGATATATTGAAAGTACTGCTTGCTCGTTTATATTTTAAAGTACTGTTCTTGCGAAGTACTGCTTGAAAGTACTGTCATTGCAAGATAATTTATGGAGACACGTAAAGAGTTTTATGGTTCAATATATATGCATAGTTTACGAGCAGTAAGGTGAAGACGAGATAAGTTTGATTGGTTTTGGATTACACACACAGAAGGTTATTTGTTCACACACACAGGAAGAAGTTTATTGTTCTTAAAGGTTTTAAAAAGGCTCGTATTTGGTTATTATTGAATTAATTGATTACGAAGAAGATTGTTTATCACTTATTTGAAGGTGAAGTGGAGTTTCTTAGATGAGTGTTCTTATCATATCTTAAACGGCTTCATCACGTTTAAAGATAACTTGTTTGTGCGTTAAAGATGTGACAAAGACTTGATAAATCTAGCCAAAGAGTGTGATTTTTCTTATGATGCTCTATGCACACATTGGCTATCACTTAAAGGAGTTACATTGTAGTGCTCAGTGTCTCATCTAGTTGAGGATTTGTCAAGAGATTGCGGTCTATTCATATTTTTTGTTCTTGGTATGAGTTTGGAGTCACGTGGTTAGTACAAGACATAAGACACAAGTTTGGGAAATTCTACTTCTTCATCAAATTCGTTATACTCGGTTTTCTTCACAAGTGATCATTACAAGGAGCTTACAGATTTGAAGAATCATGAAGATGGTTAGCACATTGATTTCAGGGGAAGCATATTATGATGTGTTTTAATCATTTGACATTCATGCATCACTCAAGGGGAAGTTTTGTCTACGTTCTCTATTTGTTGATAACAAAAAGGGGAAGAAATACTAGAGTGCCATAGCATGATTTTAGAGGAACACAAGATTGTTTCATTCATGGTGAGATTTTATCTCAACTTTTCTACTTCGTCTAGGGAAGTTCGTACAAGAACGTATATGTTTTGTTACCATCAAATAGGGGAAGTAACCTTTGGAAAAACTGCATAAGAGACAGTTTGTGCCCTAATCCCAGATTGTAGATTGATACGCTTTTCAATTTGGTCATCAATTTTCTCTGGTTCATCAATCTCAAACACAAGCATACAAAACATTCTCAATCTCTGAATTGTATCCGATTGAATAATTCGGGCGAACCACCGAATTGATTCGATCTGAAAGTGTTCACACGCCTTTCAGAGATTCAAACAATATCCGGTTGTGTTTGTTTATTCCGCTTATCCCCTACAATATGTTTGTATAAAATAAGTATTTTAGTTGTGACGACTATAAAAAAGTAAAACGTGATGATAGTGGTGATATGATAAATGGTGATGTGACGCTGACGTGAAGATAATGATAATTTTAACAATTATTAGAACGGGCCTTAATATGTAGTAGAATAAACCTTTTGGAATCTTAAGATATTGATACAAACCGATTTAGAACAACTAACATAATAATAAATTAATAATACAGTAATACATTGCAATGTCATGATAAAACATACGATACTCTATGAATAATTTTTGGGTCATTTTTGGACTTTTCGAAGCTGAGACTCCGCTGAGAGCTGGCAAATCGTGTCTTAACAGGTCTTAACAGGTTTGGAGCACGCGAATAACATAAGTTTCAAACATGAAAATGACTCGTTTAACACTTGGCTTTGGTGGTTTGAGTATGACAGTTATTCGTTTTATGTATCAAAAAAAGTTAAATATTGAACCCTAGAATACTAAAAACAATTATTTTAAAAAATAAAAAAATTGCATAGTATATTTTTTCCCTTAACAGGTCTTAACAGGTCCTAACAGGTACCCAATTTGCCAGCTAACAAGAATAAAAAACCATTTTAGAAACGAGTGAAAAGTAAAAAATGTAGGGATGAAAATGTTTACGTATATGTACTAGAAGAAACCAGTTAAAAGTCAAAACGAAACGCTGATGTCGACTGCTTTAGTTTAACGCCACGAATCCATCCCCCCTCTCTTCCATGCAACAAAACATCCTCTTTCTTACCAACCAAAACAAAACATTTTTATTTCATTTACGCATTTCATCGAACACGTAATCTGCATCTTATGAAACCAAATAATTACAATTTCTAGAACAGTTGATTAAAATTATTAATACCAAAAAAAATGGTGACGTTAGAGGCATCATCATCATCATCATCTTCAAATAATAATTCAAATTTAGGTGTTTCAGAAAGGGCGTTATCAGCTGCTGGAGCCGCGTTTTTATCCGCTATCATCGTCAACCCCCTCGATGTCGCTAAGGTACTATATAAAACTTTAACAAATAATTTGTTATATTCATGGATTTTTCTAACTTGTGCGGGCACAAGTTAAGCACACCAAAAGGGTATACGAACGACGAAAAACTGAAAAAGGACTCACGAGTACACATTTTTGTACTTTTTGTGTGGGTCCCTTATTTTCATACAAGGCTAATTGTTGGTTTGGTTAATTTTATGCAGACAAGGTTACAAGCACAGGCTGCGGGTTTTCCTTATCATAATTTAACCCACACATGTTCCTTCGTAACTAACACGGTATTATTCATTTCTCTTTTCGTAGACCTTTTTGTTGCGGCAAATGATATATTGTATGATTGTTCCTTATCACATTACCAATCTGCATAAACTAGCGTACTTCCATAGGGTTGTTTGGGATTGCTTGTTGAAATTGCTTCTGGTTTTTGTAATACGTCTATCTTCCTGATATGAAAACGGGCAAATGGATGAGGTTTTCTCCGTTGGAGTTGACTCTTCGGCTCAGATGTACGTACGGGGACGAATTTTCCAATCCTTTCCCTGGCCACACTCAAGATGTATACCAAGTGAGGTTTCAACTTGAGACCTCTTGTGAGGACATTGGGTGCCTAACCACTAAAGGCTCTGTTTGGCACAGGGCTTACACGGGCTAGTAGGGGCTTGAGCTGTTAAAATAAGTTAGCTTATAAAATATGCTTTGTTTGTCACACAAGGTTATGGAAGTTTTATAAGCCATAAGCCCAAGCCAGTTGAAACGGGCTTATGAGGGCTTATAGTTAGTCAAATTACTTAAATCCCTTAAAATATAGCAAAAGCGAGAAATATATCTGAATCTAATTTGATGTATTTTTATGCGATTTACATTAATAAGCTTCAGTCCAACTAATTCGCCAAACAACTTTATAAAAATATAAGCTCCAGCTTCCAGCTTATAATACCAGCTCCAGCTTCCAGCTTATAATATAAGCTCAAGCTCCGGCCCCAACTCCAGCCCATTTCGCCAAACGTACCCTATGCCACTTGGTGGCGGTTGTCTATCTTCCTGATATGAATTATTATAATACCACTGTGCATAGTCTTGTGCGCTCAAATGGAAGTAATTCGGGAATTCTTTAGTAAATCTGCTTCTGTTAATAGATAGATGCTGACTAATCAATTCTAACAAATTTTCTACCAACGGGATTGTAGCCCAGTTGGTACCTAGGTGGCCCTCCAAAGTCCAGCCTAATGGTTGTGATTTCAAGTCCCAATCTGGAGCCTGGACACTAGGTGGATAGGTGTGTGCCTGTGTATGTCTTTGCTTTTCAGGGAAAAAATAACCTGTAACAAAGCTTATGTTGTTGGAAAAATGCACCTATCAAACTCATATTTTTTTTCTTTCTTTTCTTCTAACTAAGGGGGTGTTGTCTAAGCTTATTTTTGGGCTTTAGCTTATGTTTCATAAGATAAACTCATAAGCCTGGTGTTGAGTGTTTTTATTAGCAGATTATAGCAAGATAATAAGTTTAAGTGTTCGCATTAGCTTATGATGGTAAAATGACGAAAAAGGATATGTAAAGTTTATTTGAATGTATCCTTAGCCCTTAGGGTTAACAATAGGGTAAACTTGTCTTTTTACATAACACCATAATTGAAGCCACATTTACACCTTTGAAACTAACATGTTTTATATTATACTTATCATTTATTCCTCTTTTTAGTTTGACCAATAATCTGACATTGTTAAACAATGTGTTACATTTGTTCTTGAATTGTATCAGGTAGTTTTTGTTATATGTTATCCGTCTGATATGAATATTATCGCTTGCCAATCTGTATATTCTTGGATGATCATATGGAAGTTTACTAGGGGTTGTTTGAGATTGCTTATCAAAATAGCTTTTGTTTTTGGTAATATGTAAAAGGTGATTTAATTTAATTCAACCGTAACAAAATACAATGCTTAAGATAGTGTTTGGATATGCTTACAGTGAAACATAATTATCAGAAAAAAGGCATTAGAGTTTGAAAATTCTGATTTTCTAAGTTTGGTATAAATGTCTAGATTCAGAATAGCAGTTTGGATAAGCAACTCCCAAACTGCTTATTTCACCCTTAGTTAAGCAATTAACCGTAACGTTTGCTTCTCTCCAAACACCCAAAACCACTTATCTATCTTTATCTTTATCACCTTATAATGTATTTAGGGCATCTATATTTAGAAGTCTTAAAAAAATAAGATAAAAAACATTTCTATAATAAAAAATTAACAAGCCATTTAGTAAATGTTGTTCACTGGTCAATACGTTTTATAGACTTTATGATTAACTTTATGATATGATTAATACAAAAATACAAAATGGTCAAATACTTTATGGCTTTTAAAAGCACTGTAATAGAAATCTTTATGTTACTCTTGTAATAAAATCAATAAATTACAAACATAAATAAAAGTTATTATAAATAAATATATTTCGATTCATAACAGCAACATTCATACAACCGATGTAACAGCCATTTCAAAACCTGATGTTACAACCATTGAAACGTTTCCAGCCCATAAAGACTCGGACATTATATTAACCTCCTCTCTCTCTCATTACTTCCAAAAACACACACACAAAAGGATTTAGAACCCACACGACCCCACCTTGACTCTCTTTTCTCTCGCTTTAAACCAACCTCACTGTAAACCGGCGCCAACAACAAAATCCGCCCCCTACTGATGCCACAATAACCACCACCATGCCGCCATCTGCTGAAAAAGCCACTATATCGCTGTGGTTTTGGTTGTTTCGGTGGGTTGAGTGGCTTCGGTTGTTTGGTTTGGTTGTTGATGTCGGTCGTTTGGTTTGTGAATTTATCTATATCTTAATTGTCGTTTAAAACGACATTCTCATTACAAAATTAGTCACCGGGTACCTGCCAGTGACTGGAATCGGGTGGAGCATAGTATGCGGCAACCGGTTACTCTTTTGGGGGTGTTGTTTAAGCTTATATTTAGGCATGTGGATTATCAGCTTATTTGATTATATTTTAGAAGCCCTAATTTTCGACTTATTTTGAGACTTGTGCGCTTATATAAGTTTATTATTATATGATAAACTTGTGATGAACTTATTAACAACTTATATAAGCCCACAAGTCTAAAATAAGTAAGAAAGTTGAGGCTTATGAAATATAAGCCGACATCAAATAAGCTCGTAAGCCCACATATAAGATAAACAAAACACCCATCTATAATGTTTGGAAGTGTTGAAAAATATCATTCATTGTGGGGTTTATTTTTTGTAAGCTCAAAATTTTAGGTTTCTAGAGTTTATTAGTGTGAGCTTATGGCTTATTAAAGTTTATAAGCCTAAAATTTTGACCCAAAAATATTGAGCTTCCACAAGCTTTTTAAAAGTTTAATTGGACAAATAAGCTTAAACAAACACGCCCTTAACCTTGTCTTTTGGTTAACTGACTTATTTGATTCCCGCTTACTTTATTTTATAAAATTATTTTCGTTCATTTACTTTTTAAGCTTATGTTATAATTATAGAATTAAGCCGAACCTCAAAAGCTTAAACAAACAACTCCTAACATGAAACACATATAAAATCTATGCTTATGTAATGCTTTAAAATTTTTGGTTCTCTTGTATGCGGTGTTAGCTTATGTTTCGAAAGTCATTTTAAATAAATTTAATATATTCATTTAGCAAGGCTAAGGTTTACCTTTTAAAGGCCACTTTACAACTATGACATTTTGAAGATATTTATAAAACACGAAAAGTGATACGCATAACTAAAATTAATACCTAAATTATGCTTAACTTGATCGTGATATGTGAGAAAATCGTGGTAAATTATGAGAGAGAAAATGCATATTCCATGTGTTACACGGTGAACGCATTAAACAAGAGTTTTTAACACATTGCATATTTCATGTGTTACACGATGAAGGCTTTAGGCATTAGTTTAGACACATGATTTAGGTCTCTCTATCACTAATCATCAAAAGCATATACCACATGTGTTTTTTGTACTTTAGGTTGAAGTCAATGGCATCATTTTAATTTTTAAATGTTCTCAACATGGTAAATGTAATTCTGGAGAAATTAATCAAATTATTAGGAATTGAGGTCAAGTTCGTCGAATATTGTAACACCCCAAAATTTAAAGTTCAATAATAGATAATTTAATAGCATTTATGGGGTTTTAGAATGTTATTTCAATTAGTATTCAACGAGACAAGGACTTGTGATGCAAATAGTTAAAGGAAAAGGGACATTCTATGTAATGGAATTAATGACATGGACTAACGGTGCAAAGCAAAGATTTAGGTGTTAAATTACATAAATGCCCTTAAGGCTTATTAAACTCAAATGTCCATGGATATCACCCTCATATCACACGTGTACTCCTATGTGATTTATCAAAACAAGACAGGTGAGGTTGAAGTGGCACACTGGGTCTTGTCTTAAGGTCCGGTTTTCTTTAGAGACTTTCTAGCTTGGCTATGGGAAGAGTTCCATTAGCATGGTTCTTCTGACACAACTTGTATTTTGAGGTGTGCATATGTGGGCTTTGGATGCCTTGTTAGAAGAATCATGAATCAGATTGATTTTCATAAAGAATGAGCAGATATTTTTTAGGATTTCAATGCAAAAACAGCAACAAAAGTTTTATGCATGGATACCTGAGTTGAAGTTGTAAAAGGTGACGATGAGAGTTGAGCCATATTCGCATAGATTTTAGTGATATGAAGATGCGAACTTCCTTCTTTTTCCATTGAATAATTATTTAGTGATGATAGATGACTACAAAGAGAGCCGTGATGCTTTAGGGTTAGTTTGTGAGTATGAGTGGAAAAAGTAGCCTTCTTTATATAGACTTTTTATTAAAGCAAATGATATCAGGCATTACATATCAATATTTTTTGTGATTAATGGCTATCCCCACAATATGCTATAATTGTACTTTCACCAATGCAACAAATACAAAATTGAAAATGGATAATCTTGAGATAAGATACACGTAAGCTATCTGAACATGAAGAGGTTACAAATCCAATGTTTTCTAACTTAAAAGAAAAAAAAAAAAAAAAACCCTAGTATGGAAATAACGAATTCATTAAATGTTATTTTTTTACAAATGATGAGATTTAAACAAAACCTATAGGGTTGTGGTTAGCAAAACTCTTTTTTTAATGTCTAATCTTTTTTTAATGCCTGATATCATTTGTTTTAATAAAAAGTCTATATAAAGAAGGCTACTTGTATAATCTTGAGATAAGATATCAATATTTTTTTTGTGGGGATAGCCATTAATCTTGAGATAAGAAGGCTACTTGTATAATCTTGTTGCATTGGTGAAAGTACAATTATAGCATATTGTGGGGATAGCCATTAATCACAAAAAATATTGATATCTAAATTTTTTTAATGTCTGATATCATTTGCTTTAATAAAAAGTCTATATAAAGAAGGCTACTTGTATACCATTTTCCTCACTCATACTCACAAGCTAACCCTAAAGCATCAAGGCTCTCTTTGTAGTCATCTATCATCACTAAATAATTATTCAATGGAAAAAGAAGGAAGTTCGCATCTTCATATCACTAAAATCTATGCGAATATGGCTCAACTCTCATCGTCACCTTTTACAACTTCAACTCAGGTATCCATGCATAAAACTTTTGTTGCTGTTTTTGCATTGAAATCCTAAAAAATATCTGCTCATTCTTTATGAAAATCAATCTGATTCATGATTCTTCTAACAAGGCATCCAAAGCCCACATATGCACACCTCAAAATACAAGTTGTGTCAGAAGAACCATGCTAATGGAACTCTTCCCATAGCCAAGCTAGAAAGTCTCTAAAGAAAACCGGACCTTAAGACAAGACCCAGTGTGCCACTTCAACCTCACCTGTCTTGTTTTGATAAATCACATAGGAGTACACGTGTGATATGAGGGTGATATCCATGGACATTTGAGTTTAATAAGCCTTAAGGGCATTTATGTAATTTAACACCTAAATCTTTGCTTTGCACCGTTAGTCCATGTCATTAATTCCATTACATAGAATGTCCCTTTTCCTTTAACTATTTGCATCACAAGTCCTTGTCTCGTTGAATACTAATTGAAATAACATTCTAAAACCCCATAAATGCTATTAAATTATCTATTATTGAACTTTAAATTTTGGGGTGTTACAATATTCGACGAACTTGACAAACTAACCCTAAAGCATCACGGCTCTCTTTGTAGTCATCTATCATCACTAAATAATTATTCAATGGAAAAAGAAGAAAGTTCACATCTTCATATCACTAAAATCTATGCGAATACGGCTCAACTCTCATCGTCATCTTTTACAACTTCAACTCAGGTATCCATGCATAAAACTTTTGTTACTGTTTTTGCATAATTTGGAACCCAAAAAAATATTTGCTCAATCTTTATGAAAATCAATCTGATTTATGATTCTTCTAACAAGGCATCCAAAGCCCCAGATATGCACACCTCAAACTTGTTATCGTAATTTAACATGTTTGTTCGTTTGTAGAAGGGCCACTGGCCCTACAAGGCGTTCTACAAAGGGACAGTGGAATGTAGACGAGGTATCTTGTTCAATCTTTGCACATTTTCTAGGGTCTTTAACCTGTTATGTCTGTCTCATTTTTTTAGATTGGTATATAATATGGGTTCTGTTTTTCGGTACTAGGGGTGTTTTCTTTTAAGTTAGAAAACATTGGATTTGTTAGCTGTTCATGATCTAGTAGCTTCTAGACAATGACAAACTAGTAAAAGTGTCGCAACACATCCGAGTGACAAGGAATAAAACCTTTTCATGCCAACTTTTTTGTGTTTTAGCTTCGACTCAGATGTACGTACGGGGATGAAGTTTCCAATCCTTTCCCTGGCCACCCTCAAGATATAGTGACATCAGGTGCCTAACCACTAAAGGCTGTGTTTGGCGAGGGGCTTACACGGGCTAATAGGGGCTTGAGCTGTTAAAATAAGTTAGCTTATAAAATATGCTTTGTTTGTCACACAAGGTTATGGAAGCTATTATAAGCCATAAGCCTTCATAAGCCCAAGCCAGTTGAAACGGGCTTATGAGGCTTATAGTTAGTCAAATTACTTAAAACTCTTCAAATATAGTGGATTATCATGCAAAAGTGAGAAATATATCTGAATCTAATTTGATGCATCTTTATGCGATTTTACATTAATAGCCTTCAGCTCCAACTAATTCGCCAAACAACTTTATAAAAATATAAGCTCCAGCTTCCAGCTTATAATATAAGCCCCAGCTCCATCCTATTTCGCCAAACATACCCTAAGCCACTTGGTGGCAGTTGTCTATCTTCCTGATATGAATTATTATAATACCACAGTGCATAACTTATGTGCTCAAATGGAAGTAATTCAGGGATTCTTTAGTAAATCTGCTTCTGCATTTTTTTAATAGTCGATTGGTACCTGGGTGGCCCTCCAAAGTCCAACCTAATGGTTGTGAGTTCAAGTCCCAATCTGGACACTAGGTGGATATAATAGGTGTAGAGTAGGTTAGACTGTAGGGTGTGTGGCTGTGTGTATATCTTTGCTTTTCAGGGGAAAAAACAACCTGTAACAAAGCTTATGTTGTTGGAAGACTTTTAAGATATGCTTGATTTTAAACATGGCGGCATACACATCTGGAGAAAAATGAACCTATTAAACTCGTATTTCCCTGTTTTCTTCTAACTAAGGTGGTGTTTGTCTAAGCTTATCTTTTGGGCTTTAGCTTATGTTTCATAAGATAAACTCATAAGCCTGGTGTTGAGTGTTTTTATTAGCAGATTATAGCAAGATAATAAGTTTAAGTGTTTGCATTAGCTTATGATGGTAAAATGACGAAAAAGGATATGTAAAGTTTATTTGAATGTATCCTTAGCCCTTAGGGTTAACAATAGGGTAAACTTGTCTTTTTTACATAACACCATAATTGAAGCCACATTTACACCTTTGAAACTAACATGGTTTATATTATACTTATCATTTATTCCTCTTTTTAGTTTGACAAATAATCTGACATTGTTAAACAATGTGTTACATTCGTTGTTGAATTGTAATCAGGTAGTTTCTGTTATATGTTATCCGTCTGATATGAATATTATCGCTTGCCAATCTGTATATTCTTGGATGATCATATGGAAATTTACTAGGGGTTGTTTGAGATTGCTTATCAAAATAGCTTTTGTTTTTTTGGTAATATGTAAAAGGTGATTTAAATCAACCGTAACAAAATACAATGCTTAAGATAGTGTTTGGATATGCTTACAGTGAGACATAATTATCAGAAAAAAGGTGTTCGAGTTTGAAAATTTTCTGATTTTTAAGTTTGGTATAGGTATCTAGAATCAGAATAGCAGTTTGGATAAGCAACTCCCAAACTGCTTATTTCATCTTAGGTAAGCAATTAACCATAATGGTTTGCTTCTATCCAAACACCCAAAACCACTTATCTATTGTACTAATATGCACTAACCTGATAAGCAGTTTCAAATGCAATCCCAAACATGGGAACATTAGCCTATTCGAATTACGAATTGATTGCAGTTTTCGTTTTAGGATGAATTCAGTTCACTTATTATTTATACTAAGGTTTCTAAGAACGCACAAAATGGTTGGGATTCTGATATACAATGTGACGGGTTATTGATTTGTTATTCAGATGTTACCAGATACAAGATGTTTTCCATCATGCTATCGTTCAGTTCTTGGTGAACCATCATGTGCACCAGAGTCTTCTCAGTATAAGGGCACTCTAGATGTCTTTTACAAAGTTACACGCCAGGTTAGAGTGATTTCATCGTCCTGTAGATGTGGACCATTTGTTTGTAATCAAATTGTTACCATAAATGTGGCATTGGGTTTGTAGTATAAAGTCGAATGCACCTTTTTGGGCTGAAAGTTGACTTGTGCAGGAAGGATTTGGCAGACTCTGGAGAGGAACAGGTGCAAGTCTAGCATTGGCTGTACCCACAGTAAGTTTATANTTGGTTTATGATTTACGATACTTAATGTTACCAGGTGGGCATCTACTTGCCCTGTTATGACATTTTCCGCAATTTTATGGAAGAATATTCATCCCAAAATGCACCAAGCATGACTCCTTATGTCCCACTAGTTGCAGGTTCTGTTGCCCGTTCACTAGCTTGCATTTCTTGTTACCCTGTTGAACTTGCAAGAACCCGTATGCAGGTGATTATACGTATATTGGCATTTCATTTGTATAAGTCTACTCGTTTTATAGCCTCGTTTCCCAATGTTATATAGCGCTGATAAACTTTTGTGATATATAGGCGTTTAAAGCCCATAGTGGTAATAGCTCTCCTGGAGTTTGGAAGACGCTTGTCGAGATTATTGCCACAAACAGAAGCACAAATAGCCTTCAAAGCTGTAAGTTGCTCCTAGTACATGTTGCAATAATTTTGTCGATACAGAAGTGCTTGTTCTTCAGCAAGTAATTGTCATATTCTTATGCAGCCTTACATAGCTCTCGGTTTTTGTGGACTGGCCTTGGGGCACAACTAGCTCGTGATGTTCCATTCTCTGCAATTTGCTGGGCTACCCTTGAGCCAGTGAGAGCTGCAACCTCAAACATGATTATCTATCATATATGTCAGTTTAAAGTGAATTAAATAATCTTCCTGATCGTTTTGCAGGTCAGGAGACAACTATTGACTATGTCAAGTGATGAAACTAGCCCTGTAACTGTTCTTGGTGCCAACTTTTCGGCTGGTTTTGTTGCAGGTTGCCTTGCTGCTGCATCTACATGTCCTTTGGACGTTGCAAAGACCCGGCGTCAAATAGAGGTACTTTTTACTGTTGAGTCAACTTCTGGCACTTAATTTATCAAGTCCTCTGTATAGGGAAGCATCATTATATTATGTTAAACTTTAGGCTTGTAAAGCTTCGTGTTACTGATGTAATCTGTAACTGCCCTGTACCATGAAAATTGCAATCACACATCATGGTACACAAGTATAGGAGCTTCATGGCCCATCAAACTAATATTTTTACTTAATCTTTGGAATAATACTTTCTGCTGTGTAAAACTTAGGGTGTGTGTGGTTACCAGGAATAGGAATGGAAATGGGTATCACTCCCATACAAATTTGGTTGGTTATTAGGAATGGGATTAAAATATCTATAGAAATGAAACCCACGTCCTTAGGTTTACATAAAACCCCCTAATGACTCTGTTTAGAGATCCGATCCATGGTCTTGTCTCCATAATCCATTTCTCTATCTCTAATCTTAATCAGAATCTCCACTTGCCTACAAAAAGATACTTGCCAACTGGTTATTGTAAGTTTGTAACACATGCCCTTGCTTGTTCACCAAAGGATACTATTACAAATATACATACTACTTCAAATGGACTGTTTGCTAAATAAAACACAAATGGGCTTGTCTGACTCTCTACTTATGTAACGGTATCATAGACACAAATATGCATTAATAACTAAAATAACCCTTAACATAATACAGTAGAAACTCGATAAATTAATACTCGATTATTTTATAAACTCTCTAAGATAATATTTTTTGCCGGTCCCGACTCGGGGATAGGGTGCTAAATTAATAATTCGCTAAAATTATAAGATAATACATTTTTGATAATTTCTTTAGACCCCATATAAAATATAAATTAATAATTCCTTATATATAGCATATTACGTACATGAATGATTTATGAAGGTTTCTTGAAAAATGACTCAATTGTCTTTTGTGTATGATTTGTTTGTGTTAACCTATTTTGATCTTGTATTTATATAGAAAATATTTTTAATGTCCATAAAGTGATACATTGAACACAAGAAGCATAATAAGGTGGGAGATTGAAGGTTTCTTTCAAATTGGGCCGTTCATTTGATATACATGCATTGTATACAATAATTAAGTGGAAGCTTGAAAGGTGTTTGTAAACTAAGTATTCTACTATAAATTAATAAAATATTAATTAATATATAAATTAATAATTATTAATTTATCGATTAATTAATAACTCTTTTAATTAATAAATTTTGGTGGTCCCCAAGTGTATTATATTATAGAGTTTCTACTTATAAGATATGTGCTAAAAAGTTATCTGCTCGGTTGACCGTCTGTCCTCAAAATCATGAACCGTATTAAAACCGAAAAACCAGAAATAATAACCGGTTTCGTTAATAGGAAATTCGGTATGGATTGTCGGTTTTTCACATGTGCATTGCAAAAGTTGCAACACTACGAAGTTTGATGTGTATAAGAATTAGATGGTTGCATGTATGATGTATCTGCGATTACTGGCTAGTTATGACGGTAATATGTTTTTATTTCATCCTTTTCAGAAAGATCAAGTACGCGCACTAAATATGACCACCAGACAAACATTGGTCGAAATATGGAGGTAAGCAGCTTCCCACTATCATCTCTCAGTTTCCATTCTACAACAACACACTCATAACAAATTCATAAGTGTGCATGCATGACTTGATGGTAGATTCTAAATAAAGTACTGAACATGCTTATCAGGGTATAATTATTTTTTTTTAACAAATAGCAGGGTATAATTGCCTTTTGAAAATTTAGAAACGTCACTTAGCAACATCATGAACTTGATTAGTTTGCTGCATTGTTGTCTATATTCCACGAGTATTGCTGTTTAAAGTTCTTTAAAATTCTGTTGGTACAGGGATGGAGGGATGAAAGGACTATTCATGGGAGTTGGGCCTCGTGTTGCACGTGCAGGTCCGTCAGTTGGTATAGTAGTATCCTTTTATGAAGTCGTCAAGTATGTTTTACACAACAGAAAACATCGGCTCCATGGTGAAACTTAATACAATAATAGTTTAATTTGGTGTAAATACATTATACATGGCACATTGCCTCTTCTATTTTGATGCAATACAAGACATTTCATGTGGTTCTTATATTGTGGTTGCTTTACCGAATGAAATGAAATGCAGTGAAATAGATAAGAGTTTCATTTTCAAGGGAACAATGTGTTTCTATTTGTAGTATTACCGTCTGCGTGTTTGTAGGATAAATACAGCGATATCACAAACATAATATGAATCCATATGATTATACAGTTGCATCAGTTACATAATTGATACTGATAGCATCAGTTAACCCAAAAAATTGACAGTATGGGGGACAAAATTTGTAAATAGAAGTTTTAATAAAAGTTTATAAGACATGCCCATTCATCATGAATTCAACAATGTTTTGAAGTGACCGAATCATGTTGACAGCCCACTTGTGTGCGAGTCATCATCCAGAAGTAAATCATTCTTGATGCAAAAATCGAAGTTGAAAGAAAATGCAAAAGCCGTAACTTCAGTTTACAAGTTTCCATAGAATTGAACAAAGAATGCAGAACATAAGTTAGTATTCTATAGTTTCTCAAATGTGAAGATTTTTAAAACATATGATGGAGGAATCACATAAACAAGTAATTCTCCTCTTAACAGATAAAGAGGAGTTGGTATGATCAGTATGATCGACATACAGATCAAGCAATTCAGAATAAGCAAGAACACTGGTACGGGGTTGACTATTGAGAAGATTCGGGTTGAATACGAGTGAAAACCACCGCGTTGTGATAAGTGTAAGATCTTTGGTCATACTCTTATTCATTGTCCTAAAGTTGTTGTGCCCTCTGCTCAGCCTACTATGCCTGTTAATGATGGTTTCAAGACTGTTAATAACAAAAAGAAAGGAAAGAAAGGTGGTCCTACAATCCCGGGTCAAGGAGGGTTTACTAAATCAGTTGTGGGTAAGCAGTTTCAGTATCGACCCAAAAAGACTACTCCTGAACCTAAGAAAGTGGATGGCAATAAGAAGAATGCTTCTGATGTGGCTAGTTCGAGTGGTACGAAGATCTCTACATCTAACCAGTTTGATGCTCTTAATATGGATGATACGGATGCTTTGGGTATTCCTACTAATGACACTAATAAGGATGTGGATTCTGGTCGTACAATGGAAGTTAATGAGGTTGAGTCTACTAGGACAGGTACTGCATCACAAGAACCTCTTGTGAGTGATTTGAAAGAGAAGGAGTCGGTTGTGGCTCCTAAAACTAGTGATTCTTGTACTCCGCCCTCCTCTTCTACTAAGAGAGTTAACCCTTTTTCTAAGGTGGGAGAGATCGTGGTTTCTGATTCTGATGATGAGGTGGTTGCTAACCCATTTGATGAGTCTGCTAATCTATTCGGTGGTGGCCAAGAGTTTGAGGATGATTATGATGAATATGACTACGATGACTATGCGAACCAGGTTTATGATCTTCCAGGGAATTTGGATGCTTTTAATGCCATGTATGGCGCCAAGCTTCAAGGTCTTAGGAAGTAATTTTATTTCGTTATGTCCTATGTTATTCTTTGAGTAATGGTTTGTTTTCTTGTTTAGAAAATAGGAAGTAGCTTGTTATGTAAGCTTTTTGCCTATGTAACGGGCTGAGATATGAGATTTCACCCATATCCATTGTACTTAAACGTTTTTGGTTAATATATTTACCAGGGTGCAGGATTACTCCCCTTTACCCAAAAAAAGAATAAGCAAGAACACAAGGAGCCGATATTAGGTGTGTTAGTTTTATGAACATAAATTAATAGTCGTGTGTTAGGATCGAACTCGAGATCACGGGATTGCACACTTTACGTATGAAAAGTAAATGAATAATAATTATTATACATGTTAAGAATAATTATCAATAAACACAATACGAGTAACGATCGTTAGTATTTAACGGAAAAGGCTAACGACCATTAGACGAATATAAGGAAAGTAATATATGAGTATTATTGGAATATCAAGAAGGTTCCGGAATCCCTTTGGGGACTCCAAACCGATCGGCCACAACAAAGGAGGGCACCTCCTTTGTGCCTTGAGCTCCAAGTAATCTCATCCTATATAAACACATCAAGGGTTATTTGTTTTATTATCTCTTATACACACACATAACCCTAAATTGTGTTTTCTCTCCTTTGTTCTTAAGCTCAATCGAACATCCTCTTTACAAAGGGGTTTCGATTTGTTTTTCATAAAAACATCTTGTGTTTAATTACTTGCATAAACTTTTACTTGAAGTAGTACGTGTGCACCAGAACGTGAATCAAACACACTATTGTTTGATTCTTGGATTGAATTACAAAAAGGTAAGGGGTAATTCTTATAATCCTATAAACCCTAATTAGGGTTCTTGATTTGAAGAATTGCACTTGTTGATTCTTGTTCGGGCTAGAATCACTACGGTACGTTTATTTAGTCTTAGTTAATTAATTATGCATTATATGATCCTAATTGCTTCCGCTATGCTTACTTGATGTTATTGTTTATATATGTATGACATGAGTATAAAATTACAACAGTGGTATCAGAGCCAGGTTATAATGTGTAATTAATTACCAAAACACATAAAAAACGAATTTTGTTTGGTTTTGTGCATGTTTTAGATTTAGGGTTTATAAAAATCAAAAACCTAATTTTATATAAATCGATTTTTTTTTAAATTTTAGGGTTTTTGGATTTTAATCTTTAATTTGATTAGAAACCCTAAGAAACATGTTTATGTGTTTATGTAGACGTTCTTGTGACTATATGCAATAATTGTTATGTGGAATCCATGAAAACATGTATGTTTAGCATGAATTCAATGTTATATTTTTAATTGTTAAGATTTTACATGTAAATTAATTGATAGATGTCGAATTGGGAAAGACTCCAATATTAAGTAATCAATTATGTGTTAATTAAAACCTAGAATTGATTTTTAATAAGATTATCAAATTAAGTTTGCATGTGGCTACATGATTTTATATATATTTAATGGTTATGATATATATGTTTTATTTAGTTGTTAATTTTTTTGTTTAAATTACTTGTTTTTTTGTTTAATTGTGTTAGACATGTTTATAAACGAAAAAAGGGTAATTTTTGTATAAAAAATAATATGGACTAAATAAATGGCGAAATTTGTTTTGGTTTTAAGAGTCAAATTTACAAGGTTTAGTTGATTGATGTTTTTGTACAATAGTGTGTGAAAGGCGGACCGAAAGTCGCCGTGATATGTACTTGTAGAGAGGGGTTTTTAAAGCTCATGCACCTACCGGTTCTCTACAACTGCTTGATCGCCGATCTAGACTTACCTATATCACTATTTTACGTACAATATCATCTTAAGGGTGAATTGACTACAATTCCACTATGATTACCCGAAACACTAAGCTTTAGGGCTTATGCAAAAGTACGGTATAGTGGACGATAATTGTTAGTAATTCTTTAATTGGTGAACCCAATACCTCAATCAAAACTTTGTTAATTTGATCTTAGTGAATTGGTAATAAAAATGTTTTGTAAAAACCAATGTTATGAAGTTGTATGCATGCTTCTTCATACATTATTTTGATCACACGTCAAAATTACTACCCTTAAAAATTAAGTCGAATGCCATCTAATTAAAGAACACTTGAAGTTGTGATTTACGTCATGTGAGAGCTTGGCTAGATTGCAATGGAGAGGTGAACTTTATAATTTCATTACTAGCAGATCAACTGAATGTAATGGAATTATGAGAGTTTGCAGTTTTTAAATTAGACGACTTAAATTGAGTAGGAAGTGAGAGCTTGGACTCAAGGCATTAAGATAGGGATGAAACATGCTTACATTGCAAAGGTTTTTGTGAATGTAAATCTCATAATGATCTAGGAATTGCAATATGATATTGGCAATTATTGTTCGACAATTACCTTGTTGAATACTATCATTACTAGCAGATCAACTGATGTAATGGTACTATGTCAATTAAGGATCCTAGCTTTAAGAAAATACTATGGTTTATATGAATATTTACCAATGGGTATTTTATTTTCTTAAAGATTTTATTATCGAAAATACTAAAATTGAATTTTGTTAATTCATTTAATGTATTAATGCAACGATAAAACCGTAAACAACATTTGAGCTTTGGTAAATTGATCTCGTTCTGTTTTTAAACATACGTTTGATTAAGAAAAATTTACTTAAAAGACAAAGGATGTCTCCTTTCTATGAAAGAAGAATGAGATACAATCCTATTCCTTTTCATGAATGAAAAATGATAATATTAGATATGTCTAAATTCTAATATATATATAACTCATGGCAAACTTTAATAGTTAAGAATTGCTTATTTTCTATAAAGATTTCATCACTTTCATTTGGTGATTAAATTCTTAATAACAAATATGATATTTGGTTAACTAGAACTTTATGAGTTATTAAAGTTAGAAGCTAGACTAATTACCGCAAAATGGTAAAAGACAAACTAGTATATTTATCTAGTTGTTTTGTTTTGACCATTTATAGGTTCTACATACATTGTGAGATTGTAGACCTGTTAAGGAAGAAATTGCATGCCCAATTTTTCAAGTTAATAGCATTGATGGTAATTCCATCATTAACGTAGTAGAATGCACACTTTAATGCATAAGTAATAGTTACGTATGGACATTAAAAGTGTTTGAAAGTTAAAAGCACATTATTTTCTTTCACTGGATATGAAACACTTATAATGTTGTCAAATTCAGTGGGAGTATTGTGTACTTATTTCTGAGTAAGGAATTATTGTAATGATCTTTAATTCAGTGGGAGTTACAAGCTTTGACATCTTGGTAGCTAAAGATAATTACTTTCCAAAAGTAAACACTCATACTATTAAGGTTAGTCTTGTACGTTTCCTTACTAGACATTGTTGTTCTACATCTACTTTGTTATGCTAAAATCTATGACGCAATCATATTGATCACACAAACAAATGTATGGAGTGTTGTTTATCAACTATATGAGGTTGTTACATGCACAAGTGGGAGAATTGTTATATTTAATTGTGTGCAAGAAACAACTCATAAAGATATGATTTAAAGGATTCTCTTGACTGTAAGGTAAGAGACTAAAGTTATAATAGGGTTTATAACACATCTAATTTAAGAAACACTTGAAGTTGTAATTTACGTCATGTGAGAGCTTGGCAAGATTACAATGGAAAGGTAAATTCATACTTTCATTACTAGCAGATCAACTGATGTAATAGAATTATGTTAATTGCAGTTTCTAAATTAGATACCTATTAGAACATGTGTCAATATGATATAAAGACTACTTTAATTTGTATATTTATGAATTCTTGGAATGACATAAATTAATAAAGTAATCTAATGCTACTTCAATCTAAATATTTATGTATTCTTGGAATGACATAAATAAATAATGTTGTTTTACATTATTGTGAAGTAATAAATTAACTTGAAAATACTATTGAAACCAAGAGATGGTGTTCATGATTACTTTAGTTAAACATGTTCATGTTTCATTGTAAAGATATAAACATAAAGTCTTTTAATTGTTACAAGACTTATAATAAAGTAAGACATTATCTTGTTATGTTTTTTTAATTAAGACATATACATATAGTCATTTAATTATTGAATGACTTATAGCATATAGTGGGATTATAACAGTTTATGTTTTCGTGTAGAGACATAGACATGAAGTGACTTTGTCAAAAGTACTTATGTTATAAAGCATGTAATTGGCTTGATAATACTATTATACCATTAAAAGGACTTAGTTGGTAAATAGACAAGCCAAAAGGAATATGGTTATCTTAAATATTGTTACATTCTCTTACAATATTAATCCTAATGAAATACCAACTGATTATGGTATGTTCAGTTAGGATAATCAAACTCTTGTTAAATTGTTGATTAAAGATAACTATGACTTCTTTTCTTCCAAAAGTTATCAAGGTTAGAAAAATTGAGTATGGATTAAATATACTCAATAAGACTCCAATCTAGAAGATTAATAAGACACCATCATATGATGTAATGTGATGAATCACATTAAGTCTTAAATTGAAGTTCTGAATTTGTTCAACTGCTTATGAAGAGGTTATTAACAAAGTAAAGTCAGAAACTATCAATATGTATTTGTAATATCCCAAAAGAGAACATTGTATTGTTGCTCTATTTGCTAAATATTTATAGATTGTCTTTAAATTACTAAAAGCAAGTGGGAGTTTTGATCTTTAAAGGATAAAATTACAAGATACATAATCTTCTAAAATAAACTAGTGAATATCATAATGAGGCTAGACATGAAAATGTTAAACTTCAAGATGATGAAATTCTCATTCTTAGATCCGCAAGGATATCTCAGAAATTTGATTAATATATTGAGAATTATTTTATGATACATTACCAAATATGAAATTGGGTAAAGTACATATGCTATGAATGATTAAGATGCTGTCCATAAAGATAATCAATTTTGAAAATTGGTTTATCTTAATAGTTAGACTAGAAAATAAAGATGAGTTTCTCCAAAGATAAGGTAACCCTTGTGGTTTAAATCTTTGAATAGAAATCATATGGACAATATTGTACACGTATTTAATGCATGTCTTATGATAAGATTATTAATCACATTTAAGCAATTAACTGTGATTAAATATTCTATCCTAAACATATTAAATATATAAAGATTATGATTGTCATATTTTCATTTATATGAAAATGACAATGGAATATCAAAACTCTTTCTTGAGAGATTACTTGAGCGAGGACGATAAGTAATCAAAAGGAGTTATGAATTCAAATAAATCTTTGGAAGTGTACAAAGTGCAATAATCAATAAATTGATAAATGCATGCATCTAGGAGATTATTCTTATGTTTAATTATTAAATCTATGTTTTGATTTATAATTGAAATAAGATAATTTTTAAGTATTCCTAAAAGCTAGTGGGAGTATTCTGTTTAATTTCCTAAATCATATATGTTGTAAAACATATAAGAAGTAACATTCCATATAAGTAAAATGTTAAGTCTTAGTTTGGAATGAAACTTTACTTGAAGATTTAGAAAATATGACATACAACCTTGGAATGAATGTTTATTAATATAAACATATGCGGTAAATGAATCTAATAAAACATGTGTTAATACAAATATCGCCTAAAAACGTTATTTATATTTTACGATCTTTGCTAAGTTTTGTTAATGACAAAGTACAAATTTTAGCTTATAGTAAAACATCACTTTAGTTTTAAGTCTTGTATAACTAGACTTTACATTTCTTTTTAAACATAACATAGGTTTTACTTCTTTAAAAAGAAAGTGTCACATCTCATCAATATGCATTTATGGAAAGTTTATGAGTTTGACCATCTATAGTTCTTACACATTTTTGGAAGCATTCCACATTGACTCAATGCATGTAATAAGTTGATGTGACCTAGTTTGTCTTGGAGAGATTTATTGCAAGTTTGGTATGTCACCTCTGGCGGAACCCTGGAGGTACACGGGCGGAACCCTTCTGAGGGTGCCGCCGTTTCCGCCATAGTGCTGACTTTCTTGGGTATAAATACCAAGGCACTTGCAAGAAATCTTTTATCACTTAGAGTCATATTTCACATACTTTCTCTCATCTAACTCAGTAAGATCTAACTTGTGTGGTTCTCTTATGTAGCAAAGGAGTTCACATATTGATCTAAGAAGTTACAAGTTTCAACTCAAAGTTGCAAGACTTGATTAGCTTTGTTGTGTATAAACTTTGTGATGCGCGTGGATTGCAACACGCACTACGTTTTACCTCTCGAGGGATCTCGAGAAGCTTGCAATCCCCACCAGGCAGTGTACCTGACCGATGTAGTATAGTGTAGTGGCAAGTACCGGGGGATTGATCGTTCTTTAATAATAATAATAATAATAATAATAATAATAATAATAATAATAATAATAATAATAATGGGTGATCACCATTATTGTGCAGTTTTTAAAAGTGAGAGGGTGATGTTGATAGAAGTCATGCGTGACCATGAAGATATGTGTGAGGGCTTACCCTTCATTGTGACTAGTCTAAGAAAAAAACACATTTGCTTAAAACTTAAAAACATAAAAATAAGTAATGTTGTTAGACTAAAATACTCTTACTTATAAAAGGCAATGCAATCTATTAGTAAATATTTAAATTCTTAATCACAATTTAATCTACTAACTTTTTTTCATTCTCATTTACTCCACACACATATATACATAAAAAATGCACATAGAAATTGACGTTACCATAAACCATCATCGCTATGCGCACGTATCTAGTCATTTGTAATTCATATATAGTTTGTCAACAAAAATGTTGAACTATGCGGTTTTTAGCCACCAACCTTTTCGATTTATGCAAATCGATCAACAGTGGTTAACAGGAATCAATGGTGGTCAATGATGGTCAAACTTATTGAAAACATGTAAGTCTTGCTCAAAATAACATAAACACGCCGAAAACTTATTTTAATCACTTAAAGTTGTTGTTTATATATATTACAAGTTGTTAGTATGAGGTAAATCTTGCCGTAAATACTTAAATTTCACCAAAAATACTCAAACTCGCCAGAAATACCAAAAACTTTCTGAAAATGGCAATCTGATTAATCCCGCCTAAACCGATTACAAGCTACAAGGGAGTCGACCGACCGACTACCGATTTGCGATTTTTGCAACCTTGGTTTTTACCATTAAGCTAATTTAAGGTGTGTTTGTTTTTTTTTAAAAAAAAAGTCTTACTTGCTTCTTACATCTTATCGAGTTAAACGCAATATGAGTTGTTTGCTTTTTTCTTTTCATTCAGACGCGGAAACATTGAACATGTTACTCNTAAGCCTATGGAATTCCAAGTTGGAGATAAGGTCATGTTGAAAGTATCTCCTTGGAAAGGAAAGATTAGATTCGGGAAACGTGGAAAGTTAAATCCTAGATATGTCGGGCCATTCCAAATCTTGGAAAGAGTGGGCCCAGTGGCATACAAGCTTGAGCTACCCGAAGAACTCAGTCGAGTACATCCTACTTTTCACGTGTCCAATCTGAAGAAATGTCTATCTGACGAAACTCTCGTTATTCCTTACAAAGAACTGCGACTCGATGAAAACCTCAACTTTACAGAGGAACCTGTAGAGATCATGGATCGTGATGTGAAACGGTTGAAACAAAGTCGCATTCCTATCGTAAAGGTCCGCTGGGACTCTAAACGAGGACCAGAGTATACGTGGGAACGTGAAGATCAAATTCGTGCTAATTACCCACACCTGTTCGCTCCGACCACTACCACAACTTGAGAATTCCGGGACGGAATTCAGAATTAGGGGTAGGTACTGTAGCCCCCGCACTTTTTCCCAAACGTTTAAGCATTGTAAATTGTGATTTATTTAAATTAAATGATGAAATGTTTATTTACTTGATCCCATATTATTTCCCGGTACAAACTATGAATTCCATTATAGCATGTGACAAAAACCTTACCACTGAATCTCAGAAAAACCACACGTGCACCCAACCATAATTTAGTATGGCACAACGAAAACAAATAATCAACTATTGGAAGACCAAAGATTTTAGTCTCGGTTTTTAACTCGTTCACCGCACTCTAAAATAATATTTTATAAATGTACTAAGTCAAAAACCTACGCATTATGTTTTACCTAACGGGACGCGTTATACCCGGTACATTAAATATTTAACAAAATTCCTTATATACTCCTACTCACTAAAAATTATTCATACCCACTTAATATATATATACACGCCCACACTTTCATTTTTTTTGTTTGTCGTTTCATTGCTTCTCTTCCCCAGACGCAGCCACCCCCCTCCCCAAACAAGCATTCACGCTCCTCCCTTTCCACCATCACAAAAATCAAACCTCCTAAATCCAGCAATAGCCCTAATCTATTAATCCTTTTATCATAGTCAACAAGGATCCAAAGATAACCATGCCAAGCTGCCGCCGCCCTCCTTTTTCACCTCGTAATCAATCGAGATCTTGGGTAGTCGTGGAAGATGGTTACCCATCCTCAAAGTGGTCGGCACACGAATCAATTCATCAAAAGGGGTAGTCAAACCCACCTCTTGAATCTGCTATAAAAACCCAATCGGCATAAGCAATCTCCCCACACCCTAAATCACCAACGAAAAAGAAACAATACTTTGAAGTGTTTGGAGAACTCGAATAGCGTGTGGGAGTTGCTTGGAGATCAGATTCAAGGCACGACATTCATTCGGCTAACCCTTGTTTTGTCCAGCTTTCGTTGTTGTAAGATTTTATGATTTTCCTTTGTTTAAGTTTTATTCGATCAAGTGGTGTTACCATGACATGTCTCCAAAATTTGTATTATCTTGTTATATTTCTGGGTGTGATAATGTTGTTGTCACTAGTCGAATGTGTGGCGAATGAATCTTGTCTAGACACTAATTTTGATTTAGTAAAAATAATGAATAAAACCCGTTTGACGAAATGTTTGTGTGGTGGCATGTTTTGAGCAAATTAGTAACTAATCTTGAAATTATGATTGGTCACCGTCGTTGATTCTTAAGTCGTTCCGACCTTAGCCGATTGCGGACCGTTAGGCTAGCATACCTTGTTGAGCCTTGACCAAGTAGGACACCTTAGGGTCTCGGCTTGATAATTTCCTTGTTACCATAATCCAAAACGACTCCCTTTTTCCTCTCTTGTGTTCACATATACCTATTTTAAGGTCGAATATTGGTTCGCAAGGTAGTTATGGCTGGGTCGAGACCTATTGGTTGAGTATTGCCTATGGACTACACTCAAATGTCGTTTGAGTGTGTCACCCCATCCGTGGAATCGAACCCAGTTGGCTATCACAACGCGAAACCACAAGGCCACATCATCCCGTCATATCAAACCCGTTACCCGAGTGAGACCCCGGACTTGTTCTAATACCTCAACTAGTGTCGATGTCTGTAAGAAAAGCTCAAACTTGGCCAAATGTATATAGCAGCGTGCTTCTTTTGTTGCAATTGTTGTATATTGTTTGTCCTTCTTTCGCTGGTAACCAGAAACAACCAAAAGGGCTCAAGCCCAATAAACCAAATCATATATTACACCTAGCCCAAGTCCAGTTACTAGGCTCACAAGCCCACTTGGTCTGCTGATGGCGAGCCCATTTCCTCACTTTCTTAAACGACAGTCATAAAACACATATATGTACGCTTGCTTCCGTTCAACCCCGACAACCCTCGACTATTATATCAACTTACTCGTTCACGACTATCTCGTATAACAAATCAAAACGTCAATAAAAACCAACGACTATCTACACATTTGTTTTTCAAAACCATATATATATATATATATATATATATATATATATATATATATATATATATATATATGTTGGAGGTAAAATGAAAAATCAACTTTATAATTATAAGTTTCTACACACGTTAAATAAATAAAACAACTTATAAAGGTACGTTCAAACTTTACAAGACTAAACATATTTTAAACGAACGATAAATATTTAAACATTTATTTTAACATAAACTTTTGGTTCATTTGAATATAAATACCGTATAATAGTTTTCATATAAAAATGAGACATAAACGAATATTGGACAAAGTGATATTTTCCGTCGACAACTACTTGTATTTCCCATATTTCGTCACTTGACAACCTTCGCGATTCCTAAGTCTATCTTTGTTATATTTTCTAGAGCCAATACTTCCCGAATATTATAACATGTTTTGCAAACGTAAACGCGGCCACACAAGCAACTTTAACGAAACTATTTTGAGAACTTTATATTTATTTGTGCTACGACGAGACATAAACTGGAATCATGAACTAAACTGTGCTATACTTATCTAGGTCACGTGTTGGAGCTACATACCATTTGACTACTTGTTTACCAAATTCTACACATCACTGANTTTAACGGGACACGTCATCCCCGGTATATTAATAAAACCAAACATTTTAAATAATTACTTCTAATCCTTTTCTTTATTTATACCCTCACCCTTTTTCTTTATTATTCATTTTATTTTTTTCTCTATTCTTTTTTTCGTTCCTTCTCTCCTCCCTCCCCAAAAGTCACGCCCTTCTCCCCTTTCCTGGCAATCCTCCATCACCCTTTCTTCCCCTCAAAAACCTCACCTCCCATATCCATCTATACACCAAATCTATGGTCCCTTTTGATAGTCAAACGAGGCGAGAAAACGACCCAAGAGTGGGGCTATCGATGCTACTACTCGGCTATACTAGACTCTATGGTCACAAGACATCTTTGATAATTGAAGAAGATGGTTATAACTCCTCAGAATAGGCGGCACAAAGATCAAACCACCAAAAGAATCGGTCAAACCTTCTAATTTATTCTCGTTATAAACTCGGCAAATCCACAAGCGAACCCACACACTCTTCAAACACTCACAAACAGTTTCCTAATTAAGTGCTAAAGAGGAATAATCTCAATTAAGAGGTGGGTTTGCTTGGAGACGGATTCGGGTTTCAGATTCTATCCGACTTGTTTGGTCTTTCGTTGTTGTAAGGGTTTTAAATCTCCTTTCGATTTATAAATATTAATTTGTTATTGTTGTTAAGCTTGTGATTTGATTTATAAGTTATGATGAGATCGATTATCTTTACACCCATCGATTGTTCTTTGTCTGGGGATAACTTATGTCATTTTGGTTTTTGTTGTTGTTAATTGAATCCTGTGTGGCTTTAATAAACTCATACCTAAGTATTGGCTAAGAAGATGAAAATGCTTATTTGACTTATTACTGCATTAGGTTGCTTATTAAATTGTTAAGTTACATATGGGGTAATTTGGTTTCACTTTTGAGGTGTTTTGTATGAGGGTGGCTGTGGGTCGAGACACACTGCGTGTTTTACTTATTCACTCTCTTCAACTCACAATATTCACACTAAATGGATAAACGTTAATGAAATCCTCGCTTCTCTTCTTGTGTGTCGAGTGATTTGGGGTCCGGTTTTGCTCGACTCGTGTTTATATCCGTCTAAACGTTCCAGTTGTTTTGCTCGGTTAAGTAGAATTGCAGAAATGTAGAAAATGGCAAATCTGTTTTGTAAAAATAGGATTTTCTAATATGGGCATAAAGTTTAACATCAAATTGTTTTGACACCAGACCTGCGTTTAAGAACTAGTATTGAGGCCCAACAAGTCACAAAGTCTTTCATGTTGTTTTTAGGCCAAAGCCCACATATAATTGAGTAATAAACTTATTGTTCTGACCCAAGGCCCACTAACGAAATTAAACGTTTGAGTAAAACTGTTATGTGTTTAAGAAATTGTGTGATATGAAATGATAAATGACGTAAGCTCAGAACTGTCATAACTAATTACGATTACTTAACGTACTTCATGACTTAAACTCGATTCATTATACCAAGTTCATTTACGGCACACTGTAACTTACTTGACGCATTTTATAAACATTATAAGCCAAAACTTACTTTTGAATCATTATCCCGTATCTCATAACATGATAAATGAAATTTATTTTATAACAATAGTACGATATGACACTTAGTTACCACCTATGATTAAAACATATGCACGAGTCATACCCGATTTTTCTAAAATTCTTATACATATAACTTATAAGTAATTTTAAATACAAGCTATTTTAATAAAACTATTATATTAGGGTATAGATCTTATTACACTTTTGTTTCTTCACAAATACATATATTCCTTTAAACGACATCTCCTAAACCAACCCCATCTATCGTTACTTCTCGAACATCTCATCTTTCGGTCATTTCCAACCAAATATATATATGTCCTTGGGCTTTGTTCGTCGTCTAATTATGTACGCATACACTTCTGAAAACCAGTATCTACCAAACTATTTTCAAATTTAAATGCTTCCACTCGACCCACAATAACCATAATCGTGGTGAAAATTTTTAGACACTTATGTTTCATCGAGTCTTAAACTATAACTATGAACTAAATATTGCCATACTAATTTAGGTTCCGCGTCGGAGCTATCACATACTAATTGATCCTATTTCATTTCAGGCTACTACTACTAAGGTGAGTTCATAGTCCCACTTTTATTATGTTTTTAAATCCCGTGGGGAGATACATGCTACTAAACTGAACACAAGTATTATTTTTCTGTATGCTATCCTGATTGATATTGCCTAAGTCACCACCCTTGCCAAAAGACCCTCATATCATGAACCATTAGTCACTTGCGAGTGAACGCGAATTTAGTGAATAGATCTATTTGGGGTTGACGTCCCCGTTTGAGCTAGCCGGATTGATAGTATTATACTAGCCGGATTGATAGCCAAATGCACTACTTTCGAATTAACTAGGAATATGGCAAACTCCTACGACGAGGGCATTTACCACTTCACATTTTGAAGTGGATTATTATTATTATTACTACTTCCGATGTTAAGGTTTGCGTGTCATGAGGCTTAGTGCAATATTGTATGACGATGCTATTGATTTATTACTACTTTGCTTGTGTTCAAACTATTATAAATTAAACGCTATGAATTCACTCAACCTCGTGTTGACATTTTAGCATGTTTTATCTCAGGTAACTAAGAAGCATAATGGCACGGAGTGGACTTGGGCCTTTTCTGGATAACACCCAAAACGTTATCATTCATTTTTTTAAATTTAAGACATTTTTATTATGTAAGACAAAACCATGTGGAACCGTTGTTGTTACTCTGATTTAATATTTGATGAATGATAACTAATTTTCTCAAAACGTCTCTTTCGTGTCGTTTTCTATAATTATGGCTATGATTCTATGAAGTAATACCCCGAAATGACCCCCGCTGCTTTGTCACGATTTTCGGGGTGTTACAGTTCCTACAATACGGGGGGTAATTCTTACCAACCACAGGGGGACCGTAATCTCTTAAGCTATCNTTACAGATTGGTATCAGAGCCAAGGTTATAGAGAACCAAGTGTAGATTTCAAAACACTGGACTATAACCGCCCTTTTTCTTTTCAAAACAAACTATTTACAACTTTACTACCCGATGCCCTCCGTGCCGACTCTCTACGAATATCATGTTTGGTAATTTACTTTATAATGCATGCATTACGGACATCATAACAAATACATGCTTACTAATGCTTAAACAAAGATAACTCATGATTATTTTATTTTTTTGGGATGTTACAGTACTATGTCGCCCCCAGTCATCATATTATCTGACAGCGATGACGCGCCTCTGGCATCATCCCATGTCCCTACCACTACCAGACTCAACCCCACTTTACCTACTACTGTCCCTCCAGCTTTGTCAGCTAGGAGTACTTCCGAGGAGACTGACCCTTCCGAAGGGGAGGAGGAGGTCCCTCCAGTGCTTCTTGGTTCATTTGTTGACGAGCCCCATTATCGCCCTTTCATCGGACCCATGACTTACGAGCAGTACCGCAGGGACCAGTATTACCAGTCCCAGCAGTTCTTAGCAGCCGATGACTGTCCCTCTCCACTCCCCAGTCATCACTCAGGGTCAGAGGCTGACGACGAGTCGACTGACTCGGAC
>LBNU01031496.1:19120-31814 GCA_014162995.1 Artemisia annua | reverse complement strand
TTTATCGAATAAATCACGTATTATCGTATCTAATACTCAGATTTGAACAAAACATGGGAATGGACATTTATTAATCTAAATCGTCATTTATCGTCGTGCAACCTTCCAAAATTATGTCATTGTTTATTTGATATTATTAATGGAACAAGTTTACGTTATTGCTTTTCTTATCATCTCATTTTTATCTATTCCTTTAAAGAATAACCCGGTGTCAACGGGTCTATAAGCTAGTATCCAAATAAAGAAAGCATTTTTCTTGTGAGGAATGTAACCCATACCTCAGTTCCAAAATGCTTCTACTTTTACAAACAACTTTTATCACACCAACAACAACAACAACTTTTACCTAAAGTATTCTTGCTCAACCATGATCTCCGAGACTTTCTTCGTGAACTCTTATTGTTTTGACCTTTATATTTACTGGTCCCTAGAGCGAATACCTGTTAATACTCTAGCTTGTTCACATACTCTAGAACTAAAACACAGTTTCGGTCCTTACCAACAGTCGGACCAGTTATAAGAGTTTCCCATAGTGTTCCATGTTGCTAACGTATAACGTGTCTACATGTTAAGTTCCTGAAAGCAACACATGATGGTGTTATTCAGTTGCCTTGTTCATTGTATATGATCTCAATTCGACCATGTCGCCAAACTGCTGAACACGATTTGTGGTTTTGAGAGCAAAGTCCCTACTAATCTGCGACCTTACAATTCTCAAGGTCTTGTTGTAAGCCTTTTTTTCTTTTCTGGAGGTGGAGCAAGGCCGAAGGCATAAATTGTTCACAATGGTAGTTGTACATAGTAACCTTCTTTTCAGCAGGTTGGGTTATTGGCAATTTGATAATAATTTCAGTTTAAAAAACTTAATATGTGAGTTATGCTGAACCATCCGTCACTTCACATTAGAACTGATGCGTGGTTTTGCAACCTTACAACAGGTTTTACCTCTCGAGGGATCTCAAGAGGCTTACAACCCCACCAGGCAGTGTACCTGACCGATGTAGTATAGTGTAGTGGTACGTACGGGGGATTGATTGTTCTCCACAGGGAATAGTGTTCGTTAGGTATGAAAAGCTACTCTAATTAGGTCTAAGGGTGAGGGAAGATTATTTTTGTATTTTTTATATTTTATGAAAGCAAGTAAAATCTCGGGTTTGAAGGAGTGGGCGGAATTAGTTGCTAGCCAACTAACCCAAAAACTACTATTGCAAATAAAATAAAATAACAAGAAAATAAAAGGTTGTGAAACTTATATGGAGACAAGTGTGTTTACTTAGATTTCTTTACTCGCTAACTATCTTTTACCGGTTGGTTAGTGTGTATTAATTGCGTGGATGACGGGTGTATTCCTTAATACCATTCGTGGGGTGGCGTACGTACTTCCCCAACTCTATAAGCTCCTACTTCACTCCTATGTCGAGCCGGCTAAGAAGCTCCTAACATGGGATCATTAGAATTCGCTCATGCATTAAATACAACCATAATAACCTAGTACGCATTGGTTCATGTTTCTTAAGACGTTCAAGCAAGTTACCGTATAGGAGGTTAGCCAGTTTTCTTAAGCCTAACATCGATAAACAATCATCCAATACAATTAATAACACACCAACAACCAATAATCAATAGTTAGGTTTCATTAGATCTAAGCAAACACAAGATAAATCTAGCCTAGCATGTTAATTGAAAGACAATCATAAGATATAATTAACCAATACATAGACATATTGATTAATTTGAAGGGAGACTTATCTTTAATTAAACATGGAAGAATCAAGGGTGAAAAACCCTTGAAAAAGCTGATAAAATCGTCTAGGGTTTGTTCCCAAAAAGTTGCACACTCATGAATGAAAAATAGAAAAGTATATATAGAAAATACATTCTGACGGCGTCAGGTTATAGGCTCTGACGCCGTCAGCTCGCCGCCATTAGGGTTCTCGGATCACCTAGATCCATCTCTGACGCCGTCACGTACAAAACTTATATGGGCCGTCTCTCTTTAACTTAACACCTGACGGCCTAGGATCCATAACACCTGACGCCGTCAGGTGTTATTTTCACATTTTCTTCTTAAGGCGTCACGTATAGTCAGAATCCACTCCTTTGTCATGGTTGGCTGACGGCGTCACCTTGTGACTCTGACGCCGTCAGGAAGGATTTCCAGCATTCTTTTGAGACTTTGTCGTTTTCTTCACTTTATGCTCCAAAAAACGTCCAAAATGAGGTGTTTTCCAGAATTCTTCTCAAAAGTACCTAAAATGACAAAAGGAACGATTTAAGGCAATATTTGATCATATTAACACGAATTAGGGCTTAAATGACCCCCTAAAATGGGTACACTTTTCACCTCATCAAGAAATCAAATTGAGAGGCTAGAATCCAGATGCCTTCTTCAAGTTTAATGTTCATCACAGTCATAGATGTTGCTGTTCCAAGAGATTTCTGGTGCAACAAAAAATGAGTTCATATCTAGGAAAAGATGAATATACATCTTGCAGGTATTAAATGGAAACACAACCTGCTGATAAGCATCATCTATATTTTAAGAATATGAAGACTTAACTGATTCCATATAGAAGTAGACATGTAGTCACTATGGTTTTTCTTCTATTTATCAGTTAAAAGTATCATGAAATCTTCACTGTGTTGCAAAGGATAGTCAATCAATTCCAATAAGGTATCTACAAAATAAAGGTCAATTTGGGCCACAATCCATCTATTTAGATTAGAAGGATCTGATCATAATCAATTAGTCAACTGACATTTAGTTGGGTTATGATAAGATCTAACCCATATCCGACCCATTGACACGACTACATGATCCATATGCAGCAGTTTCATAAATGTTTCTGTTTGTAAAAACATGGTAGTCTTAATTAGGTAATTCGCCCTACATAATGGTTGTGAAAATGATGATTGTGGATAATATTATGAAGGGGAATAAATTTAACTAACCTTTCCATACCTAACACCCCCTGATACTTGACTTTTACTATGTAAGAGATTTCCCCTGTGACTTGTTTAGATGTTTTTATAACCTTTTTTTTAACTACAGGTGGGTAAGTAAAAACAAAATATGTTAGAGTTAATACCTTGGGAAGACCAGGGGAAGTGTATTTGAGGCGTTTATTTAAGTAGGCCTTACATTTGCCAACTGAGGATGACCAATCGATGATATTTTCGGCATTCCATCTTCACCATCTACAGATGCACAAAACAAAAAAAACCAAAGTTCAGTTTAGAGAAACTTAATATTTTCCAAACATAGCTAGCTTAGGAAACTCATGCTTACTATACGTGTGAAAATATGTAGGAGTACGACCCGAAGTTTTTGAATCTTCAATGTTGCACATATAAAACAATCATCACATTTCAGAGACACATTACAATCGTGCTTTCACAGTGGAACTGCACCTTCAAGGTCTGCAAGGTGAAATTTAGCATGTGTGATACCAAGTCTGGAATGTGAAACTTACATGGCTGAAACGAAAAACTTTACCCCGATATTGACACCACAGTGTGTGCATAACCGACCAACTTATACAATGTAAACACCTGAACAATGAAACTGAGGCCATAAGATACTTACTAAAAGGGAAAATGCAACATGTCGAAATTGCCAACGGCAATAGAAGAGGGCAGATTATCGACAACAGCTTTATCAACATCAACCACCTTTATTTTCTGCTTATTAACTGGTAACACATTTGATACAGATTGATGACCATGGCGATCAGTCCCCGTATTGGTAGAATTTGGTTCATGTATTCTCGATTTATTTGAAACACGAAATGGGTACATCTGATATGACAGGATCCATTACAATACTTAAAAATTCAATCAAACAAAAGAAAAGGAATTTTAAGGAGTACCTGTAGCCATGGATATATATTTATTACCTGATTGAAGCTCCACGACTGTGAGTGCCTACAATGGGCAAGTGTGTGCTCAATTTCTCGACTGTGTTGCGTTGGCTACTTTAGGGTCTCCAATATTTGTAGCTCCTTCTGCAGTTATCTGGCTTTTCTTGAGTTCTAGATCTGGTTTCCGTTCTCAAAAAATAAGTGTCCTAATAATGGTTTTCAATTGTAGTGGTGGCCATTGCTATACCGGTGTAGTTTGAACATGTATCAGTTGGAAAGTTAAGAAGATTTGTTTTAGTTGTCAAGCACATTAGTCTCCTGTCATGACACTCATTTTTTTTTTTACAGAAACGATGATCGTGCCGTTAATATGCCGCAACACATTCTCTACTGATGCAAACTACGGTTGCACTGGCTGAAACTTGATAGACTGAAACTTCAACACATGGAAATAAATGCCATTTTTTTAATAGTAAAACATACAAATTATGTACCAAATGCTAAAAACAATAGAGATCAGATGGAAGAAAAATAGGAAGTTAGAGAAACTTACCACATCTCCATTTCACATAATACTTTTGTCAAACACATGATATACAAAAATTCGATTCTCACTATAACTACAGCCACATCCGCACTTGGTTTTGCGTAAACTCTGCACAAACATATAGATTAAGTGACCACATGGTATGTATTTATCTAAAAATTTACTGACCGGATTACTACAATTCCACCACCACTATTTGTTATCGCATAGCATGTAAATATCAGATTTTAAGAGCATGATAAACAGTTCGACCAACACTTCGATTTTCCCTTCAACTTACGGGTGTTTGGATTAAACTATTTAGAACAATGTAAGGGTGTTAGGTTTAGACTAAGCAGAAAATATATAATCTCCTTAAGCCTAGGAATGTTTGAATTAGCCTATATAGAACAACATAAGTTTTTCAAAAGGCATACGTTAAGATCACCATTGTAGCTACAACTATTAATAGCATTTGAAGATTTAATGTCTCTGTGTATGCGCATGCAAATAGATAATTATAGCATTTCAGAATTCAAAGTGTGTGCGTGTGTTCATGTGCGACAATAGAAATTCAGAGCCGGTGTGTGTGTGTATGAATGCATAATGAAATTGATATCAACAATTAAGAGTATATGTACGCGGTGCTCTAATCCAGAAATCAACCGATAATTTTCTACATTAATCAAAATTTATGACTTAATGATCACCTTGAGATATATATCGACGGCGCGGCACATTCCATCATCCATTGCCCTTGCATAATCAGCTAGTAGCATCCATAAACTGAAATTTTGGCCTAGGCTAGTTGCTAGGCTCTTTTCTTCCTCAACAGCGTCTTTGATGTATGTTGAATTTTTAATCTAAGTGATGTGTTGATGGAAAAATTTTAGCATACAATATTGTTAAAAAGAACTTCAGCTTCAAGCATAAAGATGGGGTTTTGATTTAGAGCAAGAACATCATGTATAAAATCAGGGCGAGTGATCACAGATTCTTCCTCTTATGATCGTCAGTAGATGGCCTTGCCGTCCCCTCCATCACCCATCTCTTTATGTTCTCCAAAACAGGTTCTTCAAACACGTGTGGATACTGCATTCCATCACAAGTTCACAAACCGTTAAAAAAATTCATATATTTCGAAGCTTGATATAAAAAAAAAAAAAAAAAAAAAAAGTAAGGAAACAACTCTAAAGAAATCTTAAAGCAGCTGCGTGAACAAATACTGAATATCGAGTTTCGAACAAAAAGTTCACATATATCAACTCAAAAAACTTGTCATTGTCCCTTTCCATAGTATTCAACATCCAAGTAGTTGGTTTGAGTGACTAAGCACGTTTCAGATTCATGTGGTTCAGGTAGTGTGTTCAATAGACCTTTTCCATATATATTTACCTTCCTTCATAACATCTTAAATGCTATTGATGTCTGCTGGATCAGCTCCAACACACCAAATATCCAGGCCGAAAGCACACACGATCTGGTTATAAATGAGTGATTCAAGTTTCATTCAAAATATAATGTGAAACCTAAGAATGCAACAAACGTTATATTGTTTTCACACTTTTTTGTCTCCTGTGTACAACCTCATGTTCAAACAACCACGGTTTATATAAGTGCTGAAATCACTAATCATGGATTCACTGATGTATGTAACAGAATAACCATACAAAAACAAAATAATATGCACACAAAAAATACATGCATGAGTCACTTACTGCTGTTAAACCCTAATGAGCGAATGAGAATCCAAATCCCCTAGGTTCACCCTAGGGTTCTCCATTATCACTGAATCTGTTATTTCTTCATATTTCCCAAAGTGCTTATTAATTTCATCTGATGTTTATACAAAACGTACCATGTTAGCAGGAATAAAAAACACAACCAACCATAATGCACTACAAAAGGTAAATAAATTGTGAAAAGCAGCAATCATGAAGCGACCAAATAATGGTGTTACATTATCTAACAAATACTTGATCTCCATACAAATCTGCAAGCCGTTCAAATAGAGTCCTTGCCAAGCCTGACATGCAATCAAACATAAACACCTGATTAACAAAAACAAACAGCTAAACCAAGGATGAAGATACATATCAAAAACTAAACAAAGATGGGGAAAAATACGATCCAGCTTCAACATAACATGAATAAAGACAAATAAGGGTAATGAATGATTTCTTGACATTGTTAAAATCTTGATGTGACCTAGAAACCTTTTGATATTGGATACTGAATTTCGTGTGTTTTTGTGTGAGGTAGAATAGGGTTTCACAAAATAACTTTAAAATCCTTATTATAAACGTTTTAAAACAGCTTCCTAAAACTAATTAATACTGAATAAAATGTTATCCTTTATAGATTTGGAGTTACAGAATCTCACCAAAAAAAATGTGTTGGTACATTGGTTAACATACCACATGATATACCCATGGTCTTGAGTTCGAATCCATATACGTCCTTTTTTGTAAAAAAAATTAAAACAGCCGAATTTAATTAACATACACGAAAATTACAATTGAGATGTGATGACATGGCTAACACTACTGATGACATGGCACTCGAAAAGTGATGACAGAGCATTGACCGTGCTTATTTGGCATTAAATAGTCAAACACCTCCTGTTATATATATATATATATATATATATATATATATATATATATATATATATATATATATATATATATAGTATTGGTAATAAATAAATAAATAAAAATACAAATATTAAAAATTTTATAAAAATTTCGGAATTAATAAAATTTTCAGAAAATTAATATTTTTAATTATTAATCTGAAAATCATTTAATAAAAATAGTTTAGGGTTTTTAAAATAATAAAACTAAAATAAATAATAAAAATAACAAAAGGGGGGTTTGGGGTTTACCGAGCAAAAGAAAGAAGAAAAATATGAGGAAAGTGATGGTGGTTCGTGGTGGTGTCGACGGTGGTCAAGGGGTGCGGCGGTGGTGGTGGTTTAAGGGTGTTTGGGGTAGTTTTGATTAAATAGGCTTGTACTTCCAGAACGAGGACGTCCTGATCTATAAAATAGTGAAAGATGAATTTTTGGGTGGCCGAAATATCTTTCCGGTGGCCCGAAAATGTCGCCCGAAAAAATGGGTGAGGGTGGCCGGTTTTAGAGAGAGAAAAGAGGAAGAGAAAATGAGTGTGTGTGTGTGTTTTAGAGAGAAAGGGAGTGGAAATGAAATAAAATTAATATTAATTAGTATATATAATAAAAAAAAGTATAGGGTAGGAAATGAATAAAAGAAAGTGTAGGGTAAGAAATAAAAGTAAAACAAGGGACTATTTTTGTCAACGTAGTTATACTTCTCACGAAAACGCTTCGGGGCTCAAACGACATAGCAAACGGACTCGAAAAATTACGAAACTTGCGCCATTGTTCACGAAATCATTTTTCCCATCAAATCAAGTATAAAATTCAAAGTTTTTCTCAAACTCAATATAATTCAATAAATTTGGCAAATGCAATACGATTCGAGTTTTCTAGGTTGTGCTGAGTCAATCAAGGAATAAAGTTCTTGTTTCCAAATATATCTCACGTTTCCCAAGTCCAAATAACATGCATTTAAAGTTTAAAATATTTCAGGTACGCAAAATAAAATATTTGGCTAGAAATAGGTTTTGGAAAAGTACTAGGTGTTACAGGTTCCGTCAGTGCCTGCAGAAATTTTTTTCATTTTTCTTATTTTCGCATTTTTTCAAACACCAAATCATTTTCTTTAGTGAGAAACATCTTCCTTAACTTTCATTAAACATATTAGGACCATTTTTGCTCATTAGAACCAATAGGAAACCACTTCCCGCCAAAAATCTAATTTAAACAAAACTAACCCAAGGAATCCTTCTACATAAAGGAAGGAACCCTCAAAAAGGTTCCTTGAAATCCGTGGAATATCTGACCCAAATTATTTGACATGACCACATAGCATTTAGTGCATATCTTGGTCTTCTTACTCCACCAATTTCCATTGGATTGACTTCCAATGATTTGACAACCTTCCTAAACCATCCAAATGATTAGAAAGCTCCATTTTTGTATGGAAGAACATCAAATCCAAACACTCCTTCCAAAATTCTTCAACTCTATAAATTGATCCATCTTGGATAGTTTGTACTCACATGTCACCATCACCTTCTTGCATCTTAAACATCTCATTACCATCCTTGTACCACCATGACAAAGTCAAACAACTCATCACCACCTTCTCGACCCATTAGAAGAACTGCTAGGATTAGCGTCAAACCTTGTTGCTTCAACTCAACCATCAATTTAAACTCATCATCCTCGGATGAATCACCACTCATCATATTATCACCTATCAAGGAAGAAAATTTCCTTAATCTTGTCACTCCTACACCATCACCTAGGTCACAAAATGTTACCACTATTCCACCACCAACAAAAACACCGATTGATCCAGTACCACCATCGACACCAACTCAACCATCAAAATCATCGTCACCTCCAAAATCACCTAAGATAGAACTCATGAAGCTTTTTGGAACTCCACCATCATCACCTCTTTCATTTCTTGAGGACTTGGAAAATCTTTCTCCAAGATCACCAAATCCACCACCATTGGAACCAAAATCATTTAAAACACAATCATCTCAACCACAAGAACCACCACAACCAAAACCAAAGTTGTTTCATCCCATCTACAAAGACATCCATGGTCCTCTATATGGAGAACCAAATTTCCAACAAAATGATCAACCTCAACATCAAGCACCACCTCAAGAACCACAATCCCAATCTCAACATTTTGAATCCTTGTTTCCTTCCTATGAGGAAATAGAGGCATCCTTGTGGAATAACCCACCAAACACCCATGAGGAGATCAATGATCGCCTCGACAACTTGTATGCTTTCAAAAGCATGATTGATACACACCTCCATCAAGCGATGGAATTCCAAACCGCCTTGATCTCATCCGTTGTAACACCAAACACAAACCAACAAACCACTAGTGTTCCACCACCACCACAATCAACCACTAACCCTATCCTACCTAACCCTCGTCATGGTTGCTCGCAATGTGAGCAAACAACCAAAATTTGTGAAAGCATAAAAACTATGCTTCACGAAGTTCAAGACGAAACCCGCTTCATCCTCCAACACATTCTCGAGCGTCTAAACGCTCTTTCTCATCCTCACCAACCTTAGAACTTGCTTTAGGAGGATGTTTCTCATTAAGTACTTTGTTGGTCATTTTATAGATGTAGGATTTTCTTTTTCTAAGTTATTTTTTTATTTTTTCTTTTATTTTTGCATTTTTCTTTTAAAGTAGGACTTTGACCCTTTTATTTCTTGTCTTTACTTTGACTTTTGTCAAAGTTAAATTTTACTTAAAATGAGATTGGTTCTACTATATTGTGTGCATTGTTGGTTGACCTTTTCTTTTGATTGTGATATTGTTGGTTATTTTTTTCATCACTTGTTGTGGTTGACTTTATATATACTTGTCTTTTTCGACAACTAACTTTTTCTTGTAGGATCAAAATCCATGTATCCTTAGTTGGCACCCCATTTAGGGGGAGTATTGTCCAAGGGGGAGCACTTGAAACGCATCATTCCGCTACGCAACTCTTCTTTTTGTTGTGACAAAAAGGGGGAGAATAAATATTAAACTCAACCTTATCTTTTGCACATCATTTTTGCATATCATTCATATACAATTATATGTTGAGTATAACATAGTTTAATATAGATTTTTAAAAGACTAGATACTATAATTATCTAAGTTGCTTAAAAATAAATTTTATGTTTTGTCCTCAACAAAAAGGGGGAGATTGTTAATACAAATATCGTCTAAAAAACGTTATTTATATTTTACGATCTTTGCTAATATTTTGTTGTCGACAAAGTATAAACTTTATTTTCTAGCAAAATATAATTAGAGTTTAAGTCTCACATATATAAACTTTATTTCTAAGTAAACATTACATTTGCTACATGATTCATTATGGAACTTATAATGTTGATAGCATATTAAATATCCAAACATATTTAGTAAGTTTTACTAAATAATGTGTCTTATTGAGTTATAAGTCTTCAAACATCTTTAATAACCCAGTTACTTACTAAACACATCATACAAACATTATTCCAAGTTGCTACAAAAATACTTTTACAAGTTCACTTTCACATTAGTAAAAGCCTAAATTTGGAAATATTTATTTACATCATGCATTGCATCATACATGTCTTATCAAGTTAACCTTGTAAGATCTCATGCATATCTTAGTTAGATTCTCACTCAACATATATAACAAGTTGACCTTGAATGCTCTTGATTAGACTTGACAAAGATATGGAAAGATTTCTTGGTGAATTGCTATCAGTTCTTGCGGAACCAAAGTCCCACACCGACGGAACCATCAAAAGGGTTCCGCCGGATCCGTGGTTGAGCTGAAGTTCTTGCCTATAAATAGCAAGTCACATTCAAGAAATCATTTATCACTTTTAGCTATACTTTGCATATACACTCTCATTTATTTCATCTAACTCAGTAGTATTTCTATTGTGTGACATTCTTTTGTAGCAAAGAAGTTCACAAGTTCATCCGAGAAGTTACAAGTTTCAACACAACGTTGCAAGACTTGTTAGCTTTGCATTGTGTAAACTCTTATAGTTTATACTTCATTTGTATCTTGTCAAGTAGTGATCGGTTAGTATTATAGTCCTCAAAATACATAGTGTCAGAAATATTGGATAGGCGACGTTAGGTTGGTTCTACCTCGAACTTGAACCCGGTATTTAGCTTTGTACCGGATAAAGTGTAAGTGACGATTGTAAGGTTTTCTCTGCCGGTGAAAGGAGCTTGTTGACTAGTGAAAGAAACTCTCGAGTTGGATACTCGGGGAGTGGAGTAGGGCAAGGAAAAAGAGTCCTTGTAGCCGAACCACTATAAATATCCGTGTTGTGGTTTGATCGTTTCTTACTTTATTCTTGCACATTACTTATTGTTTATTAGTTTTAGTTGTCGCTTACATACGAACTTTTCAAAGATAATTAAGTCAAAAAAAGGTAAACTATTCAACCCCCCTTTAGTTTTCCACAAAGTGTTTTTCAATAGATCTAATCATGTCATGATTAGTCGAAATCTGCATAAAGCTACTTAATGATTATTAATTTATCAGTTATCCCTTCTAGGGCTTACATTAACATATTAACAAATATGAAAGAAGTAATAAACGTAATCAAAACACAGGACTAAGCTTTCTATCGAATTAGAAAAAATCAAAACATCAAATAATCATTAAACTTGGCTAATACCTACATGTATTAGCCCATAATCTATGTCATAATACAAGATAACATGTTTAGAAAGATTCAAGTATAAATCGAAAGAGAAAAATACGCTAACCGAACGATTAAAGTGTACTAAAATGAATTAAGTGAATTTTCCTATCGAATTATGCACTAGCAGGACCTTCTTGATCTTCTTTATGTCTCTGTTCGCGTACTTAGTGGTTATGTGCTCTCCTCAAACTAAAATTCGGGTCTTCTATTTATAGGTTTATGAAACAAGGTCGATACGGCATATCGAGTTGTCTGATACGGCGTATCAAAGTAACTTCATGTAGGGTCCAATATTATTATATTCCATGATATTCGTACACCGCCATAATGATAAGGTGTATCAAAGAGATCCATACGGTGTATGATGTCTTCAATATCTTGGAAATCCGGTGAAGTCTTTGAGATGGATACAGTATATCTTGATAAGGTCATACGACGTCTCTGTACTAAAACAAGCTTGTTCTTCTATTAGAACAAGGTTTCATATAAGGCGTATTCTTCAAAGTCAGGCAATGGTCTTTATAATCATCCAAGTCTTGGTATACTGCGTATGTGTCTAGAATGATACGGCGTATTCTTGTCTGTTTTGTGGACTTTCTCGAACTTGATCCATTTTGCTTCATAACACGTCCATAATAGTCCATAACTAACTTTCACCAATTGCTTGTAAATAATTGAAATAGAAACATTTAAGCAATTAAGTATCGATTCCTATATAAAATAATATAAAACAAACAATATACATAGGATAAATGATGCTATAAATATAACCTTATTTGATATCATCACACCTACATTTGTCAAAATCGAGCACATGGTTCCTCGATTCCATGAACTAGGACTCGTTTGAGGTAAGCTTCGTTTCCTTCTGATTGATTCACACAATATATATAGTATATATATATATATATATATATATATATATATATATATATATATATATATATATATATATATATATATATATATATATATATA
>LBNU01031495.1:106982-143696 GCA_014162995.1 Artemisia annua | reverse complement strand
AATCTCTTAGTGCAATATCCTTAGTGGGCAACATCCTTATGGCAATTAAGAACTTAGTGGAAATCAAGTCCTTCGTGGCCAAAACAAGACCTTAGTGGCACAAATAATAAGCAAAATAAAAACCTGATGGTACAATCAAAACAAAGAAAGATAGAAGAAAGAAGGCTAGAAAGCTAGGTTATTAGGATAACAGTATAAACCGTTTAGTTAGGTTACAACGTTTAGAAAAGTTGTGTCGCATAATAGAATCGTTGTGTCTCTTTGAAGGCAACGATTCATGTAGTATAAATAGGTTAATTTCTGTAAACAATTCATTCCGTATCAATATAATATATATCAGTTTCTTTAAAGAACTTCTGTTATTCGATTCATAGTTTTCTGTCCTAAAGTGCTGTTCCAAACGCACCATATAGAAGGCTAGAACAGGTTTATTCAAAGGCAAGAAGCAACATCCGCCTGACAGACGGCGGCTTTTTGAGCGTCACGCTGGATCAAAATCATCAAAAAGTCAGATGAAGGGTGCAAGTGAGGCACCACCAGATTCATTAATTTGAATACTCAAGTGGTCTTTACACATGAAATTGCATGTTCTCTGGATCACCCATATGCATCACATGTTTATGCCCCAAACTAGTACTCCCTCCGTTCCAAAATATAAGTCCACTTAACCACTTAAGGATGGCCTAGTGGTAAAATGGCTTGTGACTATCACTCTAAAATGTGTGAGGTCTCAAGTTCAATTTCTGTTAGGTGCAAACAACGCCACGCCAACCTCCTAAAAATGGAGGGCTTCACCTGGTTTGAGTCTGTGTGGCGGTGGGTTACCTGTGGATTAGTCGGCCAAAAAGTCGGAAACCATGGTTATCAAAAGGAAAAAAAAGAAAAAAAAAAAGTCCACTTAGCTATTTTTGTTTGTCCCAAAATTAACGTCCACTTTTAATTTCAACCAATCAAAATGCTTGTAAGTGGGTGAGAATGAATTTTTATTGGTTAATATTGTAAGGGACTCACTTTTCTTAAACTTTGTAAAATATGAAAATGAACATATAATTTGGGACGGAGGGAGTATTAAGTATTAGCAATCACGCAGTTTTCCCAGCTAAGAATAGCTAGATAACACATGTTTAAGCATTATTTAACCTTCTATATGTGAATAGAAATAGTCAAACACTCAGATTAATAGAACATGGCAGCACACATTGTATTATTTAGCATCCACCAAAGTCTAAAGGCAATATTATATTATATGCAGGTATTAGTTATAATTAACCTCCCTATCAAAGCTTCATGATGCAAGCGACGTGGCTTTCATCAGCACAATAATTCAACTTCATCTTTAGCTTATATAAGCAAGAAGATGGATAGATGATTGACACAAAGAAAGAAAGAAAGATAACAAACATTAAGTAATATCAAGATGTCTGTAGCCTCAACTTCAAATCCAAGCTTCATACTGGAGATTGAAGAAGAATCCCCTCTCTCTTCACGAATGGAAATTGAAGATGAACCCCCTTACCCTTCAATACTGAACGCTCAAGAAGAATACCCCTATCCTTCACATAACTTTGCCACAAATATTGTTACAGCGAAGCTGAGTGGTAAGGCCAAGTACAATTTGTGGAATACACAGATGTTATGTCTCTTATCGAGTCACGATATGCTTGGTTTCATCGATGGCCAGTTTCCATGTCCTTCTAATGGAAAAGGGAAGGCTAAAGATGGAGATATGAAGGCATGGCGCAGATCAGATTCACTCGTTAAAGGTTGGATTCTTGGTTCACTCTCTGAAGAAGTAGCAATCAATGTTGTCAATCGTCTCACACACGAAAACTCAGACTTCACCGCAAAAGCTGTATGGGATGAAGTACAATGTAGTTATGGTCCTTCGGTTCCTAAGCAAGCGGCAGGTATCATTTTACTAATCTAAGATCTATTTGAATTTCTGAATATAATAGGCCAAATTTCAGTAGTTTTGATGGTCTTTTGTTGCATGACCTGATTGCAAACGGATATTTAGCCTATTAGTCTCAAATTAAACCATCAACCAAAAGTTTGTGGGTTAAAATCCATGTTTTAAAATCTTGATTCGATCAAATAAATAAATAAATAAATAAATCCTAATATGTAAAGGTGCAGAGTAAGGTGTTTGGTAAATTGAAAATAAATAAATAAATAAATAAATAAGCACATATTTGACATAGATCCAATGAAATAATCATTGTCATCCATTTTTTTGATTAAAACAAAAAAAGCTTTCACCCTTTTTATTAAAATTAAATATCACGCAAACCGTTAATTGTTACACACAAAAAAAATCATATCATCGCGACGAGAATTAAATTATCTTTCTATAGATATTCACTTTAATATAATTTCGACTGATTTTTTTTTCAAAATTTTCGCCTAAAAAATCACATGTGATTTTTATACATATATTTCTAGTGACACACAGTTTTTTGGCCCTCTTTTTTTTGACACACTTAAATGACTTAATAGAACATTTTGACACATTTAGTTTCATAATATATTTTTAGTGACATAAAGTTTTTTGCACATATTTTTTGACACACTTAAATGAAGAGATGAGATCAATATAGATCTCATATTTGCCATAGTACCAATGAACCAATCATAGCCACCCATTTTTATTTTCCACATTTTTTTTAAAACAAAATATCTTGCAAACGGTAAATCGTCAAGCTACAAAAAAATACTATAGCGACGAGAATTAAATCATCTTTCTATAGATATGCATTGTTATATACTTTCGACGAACTTTTTTTTAAAAAAATTTTCGCCCAAAAAAATTATATATGATTTGTAAAAATCATATATGATTCGTTAATATCAAATCATATATGATTCTTACGAATCATGTATGATTTTTAAAAATCACATATGATTCGTAATAATCATATATGATTTGATTTTAACGAATCAGATATGATTTTTACAAATCATATATGGTTTTTCTGGACAAAAAATTTGAAAAAAAATTTCATAAAAAAAAAATCGTCGAAAGTATATAACAATGCATGTCTATAAAAAGATAATTTAATTCTCGTCGCGATGGTATTTTTTTTATTGCTTGATGATTTACGGTTTGCGAGATATTTAAGTTTTTTAAAAAAAAGGTGAAAGTTTATTGTTTTATTTTGATAAAAAAATGAGTGGCTAAGATTGCTTGATGGGTTGTATGATAAAAGTTGGATCAACTTTTAGCATTAAATGAATTGATGGAACATTTTTTTTGACACACTCAAATATTGTTAAAATTTAAATAACGTGACTTGTGAAGCAGGACATTAGTAAAACTTAAATGAGATGATAAAGATCTTTAAATGATAAATTAAAAGATTATTTGTTAAATGCCTAAAATACCCAATATTAATTAAATGACACATTTTACATATTTAACCCTTTTTATCCTTTTTATTTGATACAAACGTTGACTAGTTGAAATTGTTCACCCATTTTTTTTTTATTTATTTATTTATTTATTTTTTTTTAATTAGGAAATTTAAGGAACCGCTTTGGATTTGTCTCTATGTCCGATTGGCACATTTCAAAGAAAATGCGTAGAGACCAACGTTTGTATAAGGGATGTCTACGTGGAATATGGTATCCGAAAACTGTCGATGACATGCGTGACGCAACACCTGTGGACAAAATCACTAATAATGGCAACACAGCTCTACATGTAGCAGTAGGTTCTTCTTCCAAGAATCATGAATTCTTAGAGGAATTGTTAGAATTGACTCCTGAAGAGAACACACTACTGGATGTGCAAAATTCAGAGGGAAGCACTCCACTTCATGTTGCTGCTATTGTTGGCAACACTGAAGCCGCTAAAATATTGTTGAGAAGAAACCGGAATTTGTTATTTGCCACAGACAAGGCAGGTCATATACCACTTGCCATATCTCTTTCTAATATGCATATTGAGACGTCTATGTGTTTGTTAGAACACATCACTAAAGAAGAAAACTATAAAGTTTTTTCCGGCAGAAGCGGTGAAGAGCTTCTCGTTCTTGCTATTTCTTCTAAAAATTGGAGTAAGTCGGTCTATATATTGGCTAATTCTAATTCCAGCAGTTGGTGACATGACTAACTCAATTTCGAAAATATGTAGAGTTTGCAAGTGAGTTATTGGATCGCTGCAGAACCATACATAGTGAAGCGGTTCTGATGTCTATGTCACAAAACTACCCACGTGGATACAACTACTGGGATGGTTTAAAAGGTCCGTTTCGTTGCCTTTTCCATTTTATGATGATTAAATCATATCCCTAACCAACTTCATGTACACTGACTCTCGATCCTATGCTCAATGTTGTAGGCTATTTAGGAAATGAAATCGATGAGTTAGAGAAAGCTTGGGAAGAAATATTTCACAGCAGTACTGCTTGGTCATGTCATACATATGCTGCAAAACTATGGAGGCTTTTCAATTTTGGTGGGTAACGAGAATGTATATAAAGTTCACTGCTATTTTGAAAAACGGCGTTTTAAAATAAAATAAGTGTACACTTCAAGTTACAACCAATTAAATTGTTTTTTAAGTTGATCGATATGAAAGTTTATTGTTTAAACTTTTCTTTGATTATGCACATTTTATTAGTGGACATTTTAATAAGTACCTGCTTGTCAAATTTACAAAGGTATCATCAAATTATGGTTCCCAAAACCAAACCGGGGGGATTTTATAAAATTAATTTATTTTTTAGTGGGAGTTTCATATATATATACCTAAAACAAACTTCAAAAATTATATATTTTTTTAAAACATAAGTTTTTAATACATAGTGAACAATACTATTAAAGCATGCTTTAAAGAAATATACAAATAATGAAGTTTCTTTAAGAATTTATGTAAATGCTCATATTTTTTAGGCCAGGAGTCGATGTGAGATATTCATTTAAGAGAAATGTTATGATGACATAATTTTTACATAAAGTTTTTCACACAATAATGTGTCATAGTGATTTGTACGCGCATGGGCAATTAAAAAAATCCTAAACATAAAATTGAATTCAAATATTGCACGCCACATCATTTTGTGAAAAAAAAAAATGTTTGCAAAATTTTTTTGATAGTATAGCATTGCTCTTCGCTTAATTAATACGGAGTACATCACTCATTTTCTCTTCTTTTTTTCTTTTACCTTTTTTTTGAACGGATTCTTTTACCTTTTCGGCTAGCATAAAACACAAAGTCGGGTTATGTACTATATAATATAGATGTATTGCATCTTGGTAATATCTTATGTCTATAAAAATTTACCATTAACATAACCAATAAGGTAAAATCACTTTTTTTTTTTTTTTTTTTTTTTTTTTTTTTTTTTTTTTTTTTTTTTTTTTTTTTTACTATAGGGCAAATGGCACAAAAATGCACTCAACTTAGGGTCTGTTTTCAATCAAGGTATTTAACTTTTTTTTCTTGCACATTAAGGCGTCCAACTTTTTTTTTTGGCCGATTTAGGTTTTTTTTATAACTTTCGTTAACCAACTTCGTTAGTAAATTACATGTTTAGTCCTTGAGTTTGTATAGACATTTCATGCAACATCCACCACCAACCGCTGCCACCATTACCAACCGTCGCTACCACCACCTGCCACCTCTACCACCATCGTCCACCACCACCAGCAGCACCATCGTCCACCACCGCCAGCAGCAACTACCACCACCACCAACACCACCCTTCCCCACCACCACCACCAGCAACTACCACTCCACCACCGCCACCAACACCACCCTTCCCCACCACTACCAGCAGCTACCACCACCGCCACCGCCACCAACACCACCCTTCCACCACCATGTTTACAAAGGAGAATGAAATTCAACCCAGTTTTATAAAAGGCTCAAAGATTTTGTATCTACGCATTTCATGTCTGTAGATAGCTTCTAATGGTTTCTGTTTCTATACGTCACTGTAAAACTAAGTATAAAGGTGGCAGGTGGTGGTGGCGACGGTTGGTGATGGTGGCGGCGGCTGGTGGTGGTGGTGGATGGTGCATGAAATGTCTATACAAACTCAAGGACCAAACATGTAATTTACTAACGAAGTTGGTTAACGAAAGTTAGAAAAAAAACATAAATCTGCCAAAAAAAAAGTTGGGTGCCTTAATGTGCAAGAATAAAAGTTAGATACCTTGATTGAAAACGGACCCTAACTTTAGTGCCTTTTTATGCCATTTGCCCTTAACTATACTTGATGAAAATTCAGTTAATCACTTAATCATAACGTTATGTTATTTGTAGCTTTAACTTATTGGGTGCACGTTCCATAACACCACAGTTCTAAAATAGTCTCTCTTGAACCAGGTATTTTCATCATTCGTGGGGTTCCACTTTTTCTCTTTTGGACAGCTGGTAAGACCGAATAGAGATTTAAAATCCATGTATGACCAGAAATAGGAGATAACAATTTATATATCTTTTCTTGAGATGCTCATTTGGGTCTGTACGTCTTGCAGCATTGCCATTTATGAGAAAGAGATATATGAATCGTGATGATGCTGATACGTTACTCATGAATATATGTTTTAAAATTAGATTTTATACTGACCCCAACACTCATCATCACTATTACACGAATACAATATTTGAAGCCACAAGAGAAAATGCATATGATGTTGTTCGATCAGTGATATTTTACTTCACGGACGCAATTTGGTGTACCAACGAAGATGGTCACAACTTTATTCAATATGCTGTGATAAATCGCTCAGAAAATGTTTACAGCCTAGTATATAAAATGAGTGAGCACAGGAATATTTATAAAACAATAAAAGACTCGTTTGGAAATAACCTCTTGCATTTGGCTGCAAGATTGGCACCTGCCAACAAATTGAATCATATCTCTGGGGCAGCTTTGCAACTTCAACGTGAACTACAATGGTTTAAGGTAAGAATCTCTAAAAAATATTGTAAGACCAAGTATTATTTACCTACCATGGTTAACATGTAATTTTGTAGGAAATAGAAGAATTTGTATGTCCACTAAACCGTACGCAAAAGAACTATGCTGATGAAACACCTGAAATGGTTTTCACAAGAGAGCACAAGGATTTGGTTAGTGAGGGTGAGAAATGGATGAAGACGACTGCTGAATCATACACAATAACAGCAGCATTAATAACCACAATTGTATTTGCAGCTGCTATTACAGTGCCTGGTGGAAACAATCAAGATTCAGGGATACCAATTTTTACTAACGATGTTGCCTTCATAACATTTGCAGTAGCGGATGCCATATCATTATTCACAGCTGTTACATCCTTGTTAATGTTTTTATCGATCCTCACCACACGATTTGCTGAACAAGACTTCCTATTCAAGTTGCCTAAAAGGTTGATAATTGGTCTCACCATGTTGTTCATCTCAACGACAACCATGATCATTGCTTTTGGTGCAACATTGTTCCTTGTGTTTGGACAAAGGAAGTTGTGGATGCTTATTCCAATAGGTTTATTGACAGGCCTACCAATTACATCTTTTGTGACCTTGCAGTTTCCTCTTATTTTGGACTTAATAAGTGCCACTTATGGTCGTAGTATTTTTGTTAAAAAACATTATGGTCACCCATTCTACTGATTTATTCTATAGGTTAGTACTCTACTAGTTATATATCCTCGTGCACGCACGTGTCTTTGGCATAAATCTTACTTAGTTACTTAGGGTGTGTTTCTTTTCCACTTAATGAGTGAGCCCAAACCTTAGGGCATTTTATTGACCAACAGCGCTTTAAGTCAATGTGTGCTTGTTTTTTTTAGTTTCTAGTCAATATTCACCAATAAAGACATTCTAAAAAGTTAATACATAAATCATCCATTATTAAATATTCACAATTTTTGAATACCTCATGTATCATCATTTTACACAGTGGATGGGATGTAAGGTAGAATTGAATTAAAAGCTACAAATGAAAGATGGGAAAAAAAGTTATATGGGTATTTTACATTTTTACTTATGCAGTTAATTGACAAAGAAAAAAGACAACATTTAATTTGCATCTGCTTCTGCTTATCCGAAGAGTGATTGCAAAAGTGAATACAAAATTGAAGTCTGTAAAAAGTATGCGGCATACCAATGACTGGCGCGCTTGGTTCATTTTGGTAAAAGGCTGAAAAAAAGTTTATTCTTGTAAATCGGGTATGGAAGAGTTTTAATTTGGTAATTGGTTTTTTTCTTAATCTCTAATATCAATATATTATCTTATTTTTTGCCAAAAAAATATATAAATTACTCATGTCGAAAATAGACAAGCTCTTATGCTTTAACAACAATCATAGTATAGCTATATAAGTAATACAGAAACACTCTTACTATTTTGTGTTCTTCTGTACGTGTATCTTCTAAAATACATTACATTATAGTACAAAATATTTGTGAGAAATCATGGATTATGTAATATTTTCATTAAGGGATATCCCGTTCAATAGTTTGAGGCACTATAAAACGTTAACAAGAATCTGGATACTATTTAAACTTGAACTGTTTTATAAATGTAGATGAAAGTGAGAAAGTGAGAAAGTGATAAACAAATATCTCGGTCTCCAACTCCGGGAGTTCTTTTTCGAACCATTTTAAATGATTATCATGTGGTGTTGATACAAAAGTTGGGCGTTCCTTTTTTGGGTTCCTGTTCTCGTATCAATTAGGTATTACTGCTTGGGGACCTGCGCACTAAGAAAGCAACAAACACCGTTAGGCTTATCGAGGGATTCTGTTAGGCTTATCGAGGGATTGTCTCCCCCGATTATCCTCCGGCGTGAGAGTAAGTAATCGAATTAAGGGTTGTGAAGAGTTTAGGGTTTGTAAGTCGTACCTTGGACGAGAGCTATGATGCCCTATTTATACACACGTAACCGATAAGGTTTCGTGCTCCTCACTCTTCGGTGTGTCCCGCGTATCGCGGATATTTGATATACACTCCATAATTAGGAGATATCCTTATCAAATCTATAAATAATTATTGGGCTTGGGCCTTGTGAGCCCAAACCGTCTAAATGGTAGTCCATTTATTGTCATGGTGGCCCACACGTGGTGGGCTTAAATGTTAGTAATGTCTACTAATCGGGTTCGTGACCCGAGTGTGGACTATACGTCATCATGTCCCCCCAGTCTATTGTGCGCAGGGTAAAACCTGCGGATACTAGACTAATATCTACAGCCAAATTATTCCCAACGCGTACGCGGGAACATTCGAATTTAAACCGCCTAAAAACACACGTAGGATGTATCTAGTCCAAAAAAGTGCATTTTAGGTACCTCGGGAAGTGGAGAGGCTATCCACGTGTCCTGTACCGTTTCATTTCCCAGCCACACGATTCGAGTTAGTGGGGTACACGTGTCGTTCATCTGTGGTAGATGGAATACTATATAACCACCCTCCATTTTTACTGTGATTACCACAGTAAAAGCGTTTCTCTCAATTTCCAAAAACTTCCCAACTTCTTTCCAAACAACCTGCGAAGTATTAGGTAATCAGCGCGTGCGCCCACTATTTAGATAGAATGGTTATCCAGTTGCACGATTGCCACTCAAATATGTCCGAGGATGAGCTGACGCAGTTCACCTCGGACTATTATATCCCATTGGGCGTGCACCCAGAGGTACCCGGTTCCAATGATACCATTGCGGACTTCCCCTTTGGGAAGGTTGGGGTGTACACGCGCTTTTTCGAGTATGCAAATCAGCGCGTGCCCATATCCGTCTTCCTGAGTGATATACTCAACTTCTATTCAATCCACATCTCCCGGTTGCACTATCTTGGCGCTGCCAAGATATCCAACTTTGAGATTAATTGTCGCTTATTAGCGATCCCTCCCACCATCCATTTATTCCGCGCGTTTTATCATACGACGTGGTTAAATGGGTGGGTCACCTTTGCGAAGCGCAAGGGTGAACTTCAGTGCTATACGAAGAGGGTAGACTCTCTGCGCCACTGGCGGGAGAAGTTCTTCTGGGTTGATTCCGTCGTCTTCCCCTACAATTTCGAGTTTTATACTCGGAATTCTTTACCGAGGGATGAGTGCCCCCAGGATGGATGGTATAGCGCGGATCACGCGGCTATCATTGATGAGAACCGCATCCCCATCAATTCGTATCCAGAAGAGTTCCTGGTGCATATGGGCATCAGTCGGAACTACTTCGAGCCTGCGACGGAGGTGCCGACGTTCTTGGCTGCGGATGGTTCGGGTGGGTGCTCATCCTTCGTACTTACTGTCATTATTATCGTAAGTCTTTCTTCATTCTCCATAAGTTATGTAACGTTTATTCTGTTGTTTCTTGCGCAGAGATGGATCTCTTCGGTGTTGTGAAGCTGGAGGAGCCACGGTCCGTAGCAGTAGGAGTGCGCCCGTTGAGGCAGGGTGAGGTACCCATATTGGCCGTGACTGAAGGGCGCGTTGTGGATCTAGCCCTTCAGGAGCCTGAGGGCTCCCCTTCTGCGGCGGTGATAGCCACGCCGGTGCAGGGTGTGGCTCCATCTGTGGAGCAGGGACCCGATGTTGCGCAGCCTCCTCCCAATTCTGCGAACATTGTGCAGGTCAACTTGGAGGATTCCAGTGAGGAGGTGGAGGAAAGCCAACCGCTGAGGCGCAAGAGAGCGTCTAGTGGTTATGGTAAGGGGCCTTCTAAGAAGCCGCGCTCTGAGGCTGAGGAGGGTGCATCTTTCACAGATGCGCAGATGGAGTAAGTATCCTATCATTTTATCGTATAATTCTGTCAATTCGTAGATTATTCTTAACTCAGTCTCTTTGTTTCTGCAGTGTGGATGCTGAGAAGTCTGGAGGGGACGCATCCATGATCGAAGTTGAGAAGGAAGTTGTAACAAACCGAAATTTTCCAGATTAATTTTTATAATAAATATTTATTTATTATAGCTAATCCGGGCATTTCTATGCATAAATGGATATTTTTGAGCATTTCTGAGTATTTCGGCTATCTGTAACGCGTACTGTAGCTTACAGTCATCACTGGAAAATTCTATTTTTGTCAATAAACACAAATTAATCCATTTCGGATAGTTACTGACAAGTTTCGTAATTTACTGAGAGCTTCCTCACATTTTCTGAAAAACAACGCCGCACGCGAAACGACACCACGGTAATTATGGTAAAAGTCAAGTAAATATATTTTTGAGTCAGTAATGACATTTTATTACGTTTCTGATAAAAACGTGGCTAAAAACTTTATTTTACGTGTACGTGTCTAAAAACATTAAACCGGGACATTTCGGTTACACTTAAGCTTAAACCGACACACGATATACCAACGGGGAGTAAAAATCTTATTTGAACCCTTCCTAGGATCCCCCTAAATCAGCCACCTAACTCTCCCACAAATAAAACACATGCAAATCACCTTATAATCCTTGGTGCACCCTTTTACCCAAAGTTTATTACTAAAACTAGTCCTATATACTTACATAAAGGGTAAACACATGCCTAGATCAAATATTTTCATCTTCTTATCTTCTCCAACACTCCCTAGCCGAAATTTTTCAATAAATTCAAGATCCACACATAAATTTTGAAGTTCAAGTTAATTGGGTATTAAATTCAAGAGTTTTGGGGTAATCGGAACGTGATTTGGGTTAAACTTGAAGCATTTGGGTCCTTTCTTGTTCTTCCTAGCCACGTTAAAACACACCCTTTGTAAGTAATCATCAAAACTTTTCTAANGTCAAACCGGGACATTACGGTTACGTTTAAGCTTAAACCGACACACGATACACCAACGAGGAGTGAAAATATCTTTCCCCCTCCTAGGATACTCCAAAATTCAGCCACTCATAGCCTAGTCACCATCCACTAATTATTTATACCACATGTGATTAACTCTTTTAACCACCTAAAACCCTTTTAACCACAACACACCCCTTTACCCAAATCTAATATCCAACTACCCATTTAACTAGTTATTCTTCATCATTTTCTCATCCAAAACTCCCTTCTCTTCTTCTCTTGGCCGAAACACACACACACACACATATTCACACATAATTTTTGAAGATCAAGATATAATTGGGTGTAAAATCAAGAGTTTGGGTTAATTAGAAGGTGATTTGGGTAAAACTTGAAGTGATTTGGGTCTTTTCTTGTCCTCCTAGCCACGTTAACTTCACAACCATTGTAAGGATTCATCAAAACTTTTCAATCTTGTTTATTTCATGTTTTTATGATGATCAAAGATGTTACCAAGTGCTAAATGTATATATTTTGTCAAGATGAAAAATATATATAGATTGTGTTGCATGCATGTGTTTCGACCTACATTAAATGATATGTAGTCATATGAATATTTCTTGCTTGTGTGGTAAATCTTGTTGCTTGTGGTACTAATTTGGTGATACAAATGTAATTTATGCTAATTACCCGAGTTTAAGACGAAATATACACTTTTATGTGTATATGCATAAATCGGCTACAATAATAATTATGAAATTATTGGGGTTTTGAAAAACATAAAATTTTGGCTCAAGTGGTGAAATGGTGAGATTTTTACTTGTAAGATTATAATTTATTATATATCGAATTAATCGTAACTAATTATAAATAATTAGTTAAAAATATAATTTTTGGTGAAATTCATTTTATTAAGTCGAAATATATTATTTTTAGTTGGATAAAAATAATATTGACTAAACTTTGTGCTTTGAGGATTAAACATAATTAAAAGTGTTAATTATGTTTAAATATAAAAGTTATGTATAATAAAACAACTAAATTTGGTTATTGGGCCAATGGGCCCAATGAGCCCAATTTTGCACTCAAAGGCAGTTGGGCCGAGCCCAATGAACATTTGTCCAACTTTGACTTTTTGACCAAAAATTATTATCTGACGTGTAGAAATTAATTTCGATATATAACGATATATAAAACGTAACTAAAACCGTATTAAATGGTTTTGGGCTAATATTGGGTTAACGGGCCCAATAGTGAATTTCAAGCCCAATAAATATTTTGGGTGACGAAAAACGAGTTTTTATATATATTTGGACTTACGGTGATTATTTTTTTAACGTGGAACGAATTAAAACGATAACTATATAAATAACGAATAATATAGTTATTGCGTACTAAATTTTACGAATAAAGTGACTAGTGAATTATTTGAGAAATTGCAACATTTGAGGAAAATGAAAACATTTAACAAACGAACGGGTCATGCCCAAATTTCTAAAAATTATAACACTTAGAGTATTTTACAAAAATACTTCCATTTATATAGTTTTTCTAAATACAAATGTATTTATTTTAAGTACTAATATTTAAATATATTATAAATAATAAAAATTATTTATAATATAATATTTCCTCACAAACTTATTGTTATAAGGATTTCTCAAGTATATTTAATTTATTATAAACTTAATTAATTAAATATATAACTACTATTATTACACTTAATATATATATATGTGCTATATGTATATATATCACTTACGTATTACAACGAAGAATATAATACACGGATGTTCCGTTGTGTATACTCACACCATTCACTATCACCATGAGCCATCGCCAAGAGCATTTCTAATAAACTACTTTTGAAATGTACGTACCACACAACAAGCAAGAAATACGCGAGCACTTGGTCACACATAACACCTTTTTCAAAGGAGTCAAAACACTTTTATTTTACGAGACATATTCTGAGATAACCGCATACTTATTAGGTTGTGCTGATCTCGTGCCATTGAGCCTATATCTCTTGATACCGTTGTGATATGCCCTAGATGCCAGTTGTGTCAGTTGTGATATTTTGCGTTGCTATCATTGAGGTGAGTTCATACCCCCTATTTTACTTGTTTTACAACTGTTTTGGGGAAGAATACATGCTCGTTTTACTAAATCCAGTATTTGCATTACTTAAACATATGAAATGTTTACTCGAAGAACTTTATGTGATTCGCTAAATTACTTGTCGGGTTATTTAACCGCATGACTTGTTTTATCGTTATGAACTGGATTATTTTACTATGGACACAAGTGTTTGAATTGTATACGTAAGTTGATAGCCCTATTTCTTATAAATACTGTTTTATAAGAAATATGCAAAACTGTTTTCATGGACCAAAACTGAACTTGTTTTTACACACTGGTATGCGGAGACCTAAGTTGCTTGAATCCCACTTTGCCCACCATCAACAACCGTCAATTCCTGCTGGGAAACGCGTATGTTATAAATAGATCTATTGAGGGTGACTCCTCCGTTCGGTTGGCTATACAGTAGGCCAAAGCGGACGTATATCATGACGACCTTTTGCCGAGTGACTAGGGATCTTAATCCAATTCTTGGGACATTTATTATGACCCCTTTACATTTATAAGGCTACTTAAGCTTTATATAATATAAGATACACTATTTTGAATACCTCATGTATCATCATTTTACACGGTGGATGGGATGTAAGGTTGAATTGAAAGGAAAAAAAAGGGGTCTTCTAAATACACCGAAATCATTCAATAATCATTCAATTAAAGACACAATAATAATTACACAATAATTAATCAATTAATGCTAACCATCTTATTGACATTAAAATATTAATCAAGTACTGGTATTACTTCTTCTCTCTTATCAACACCAGAATCCATGTATATACGATATCTTCATACTTGTTTTCCACAAATTACAAAAACTCAATTTAAACACAAAATCAAACAATACGAAACACATAAACCCACATGATTCTTCATTACTCCGTATTTATGTTTGTATATGCTCTTTTGGTTTTTTAATTTGTATTCAACATAATCCATATAGTATTTAACTCATCACAAACACAACCCTCAAATCTGGAAATGTTACAAACACATCATGCGGCGGTGTTTTTGGGCAGTGTGGTGGTTTCCGGTGGTGCTTGATATAAATTTCAGATCTCAAGCAAAGATCTAATCCATCAACCTGTTTTAAAAATTCAGATCTCAAGCAAAGATATAAATTTTAGATCTTGTCATCTGAGCTTTTAATTGTATCGTCCGAACCAAAGAGACCCGCCATTGCCGGAATCGAAAATGGTACCTTGTCGAAATAAAAACCGACTGTCGGAACCATATAATAATTAATAAGAAATCAATAAAATTGCCATACAATACATTAGTTTTTGTTTGCATGAATGGTGACGATGGTCAATACTAAATGAGTTTTATTGGGTTTAAAAAGAACTTTAAAAAAATAAAAAAGAAAAGAGAGAGAAAGTTAACAAAGGAGTTGATGAAGAAGATTGTGGGACCCACTTAGCACAGAAAAATACATGAACTTGCTTAAGAACTCTTCCCAATAAAATGAAATTAAAAAAAATATATATATTTAAAAAAGTTTTTGGTGCATATAGTAGTACCCAAAAAAAAAGGTATATGGGTATTTTACTTGTGCATTTAATTGACAAAGAAAAAAGACAACATATTTGCGTCTGCTTATCCAAAAAGTGATTGCAAAAGCGAACACAAAATTGAAGTCTGCAAAAAGCCATATGCGGCATACCAATGACTGGCACGCTTGGTTCATTTTGGTAAAAGGCTGAAAAACAATTTATTCTTGTAAATCGGGTATGGAAGAGGTTTAATTTGGTAATTTGTTTTTTTCTTAATCTCTAATATCAATATATTATCTTATTTTTTGCCATAAAAATATATAATGTACTCATGTCGAAAATAGACAAGCTCTTATGTTTTAACAACAATCATATAACTATATAAGTAATACTGAAACACTCTTAGTACTATTTTGTGTTCTTCTGTACGTGTATCTTCTAAAATACATTACATTATAGTACAAAATATTTGTGAGAAATCATGGATTATGTAATATTTTCATTAAGGGATATCCCGTTCAATAGTTTGAGGCACTATAAAACGTTAACAAGAATCTGGATACTATTTAAACTTGAACTATTTTATAAACGAAAATGAAAGTGAGAAAAGTGATAACCAAACACCTCGATCTCCAACTCCGGGAGTGCTTTTTCGAAACATGTTAAACGATTATCATGTGGTGATTTCAGGCTGAGCAGCTACTCATCATGATTAGACAGAGATCAATGATATATCAAAGGCAAGCATATATATCAATATCATTACTTACGAACTTAACTACAGTGTCAAGAAATGGGTGTAAACATACCTTTTGTTAAACACCCTGGGTGGCTGCGACTAGGTCATGACTCGGTGGCACCAATCAATCCAGAAAATCGAACTTCTTTGAGACACAAATAAGAATACCACAAACTTGTATAACATCAACATTCAACAGAATACCACTCCACCAAATAAAATTTGAATGCACAGTAACTGATGAAAGAGAACTTTTGGACAGCCCAAAATGGGTTTGTCCCACATCGGCTGGTTGAAGAAAACAAATGGAGTTCAAGTTATTATATAAGCCTAGGAGTTCGATTGGTGAAAGGCACGCAGCCATGCAATGAGCACAAAGCGAACTATTCTTTCGCCTTTTACTAAAGAATACCGTGTGTTCGTTGTATAAAATGGCATACGCTAATTTTTGGAGAGTCCCTTCTATCAAAGGGCTCCAACCAATCTTAGTTCAAAGTTTATGTAAAATGACAAAATGTACTAATGCAAAGAGCACTGGTTCAGACTTTTGTTCAAGATTGTTTCCTTAAAAAAGTTACAACTAAAACGTTTTCTTTCTGAATTTGAAAGACTTTTTAAGAGATTAAACTTCTGAATTTGAAAAACCTTTTAAGAGAATTAAACTTGCTTATAGAAGCTTTTTTCTGGGTAAAGCCCGGTAAATGTCCAAACCTACATCTTTGAATACTATGTACACATGAGCTCTTAGATAATTCAACCTTCGTATTGTTGGAAATTTTCAAAATATAGTATGTTGAAATCATTTTGGGATTGAGTCTTAAAAAGGAAATGAAGTGTTTTGTTGTGTTTTGTTGATAACCCACGAATAGGCAATTAGTGACAGTTTTTCTATCACAAAACCGTCGTTAATGAACCATTACAATTGTAAATATGCACCTATTCGTAATGGTGGCGGTTAATACGCTTGAAATGGTGTCTGTGACTGAAGCATCGCGACTGTTAGAAAAGGTTTCAGTTAGCGACGCTTTTTCTGTCGCTAAGTCGTCGTTAAACCGTCGCTAATTGCACCTTTTGGTGAACCATTGTGACTATTTGAATGGTCACGAGCATGCCTATATATAGGGTCATTATTCCAACGTTTTTGATCATCCAAAACAAAAAAATAAACACATACAAAACCTTTCTTTCAATATACCCGATTGCTATACATAATAGTGCTATAGAACTATTATTTGTAGTGTCTTGAAACCCCCGATCACTCGGTAGTTCATCCGGATTATCACCACCATCGTGTAGTGTTGATAATTGCTACATACGTTGCTTCATTGTATCTTGGGAGGCAATTCGTCGGTAACCCTAAACACGATTGTTCTAGAGAACGGTGGGCGCGAAATTGCTTTAAGGAAAGAGAGCACTCGCCTTGAAGTAACAAGTAGTAGCATTAAACTTTATTAACAAAACCATTATTCTAGAACCCCGGAACCAACAATCTTAAAGCAATTTTTCGTGTTGAATAATGGTGTTTGAGAGATATTGTCATGTTGACGGAAAGAAGATTCAAATAATGGAACATGCCCCAACAAAACATACAAGTTGTTGTGATTATGGTTATAAGGCCACTTTGATGGAAGCATACTCAAATGGTGGAACAAATTTCGATACGATCATACAAGTACGCAATTCTTTTTAAGCTTTAGATTGAATTATGAGATATATGTAAGTATGAATTGCATGAAATATATGATAACATGTGGCATAATATCATGTGGAACTGATATGTGTTAGATTGATAATCTTGTTGGAATTAGCAGTGAGGCCTCGTTGATTATTGTCACTGAAATGGTTTTCGTATTTTATATGAAATTATGTTGATATGATATATTTCATAAGAAAGACCAAAGTTGTGTTTATATATGATTAACACATGATGTAACACTGTTTAACTTTGTGCCAAATTTGCATGACTTTGTTCAAGTGAAATTTGATAACTCTTGAATTGATAAATTAAAACCATATTAACATACTACGTATATGTTATGGTGACATAATGATATGACTGCATGAAAGTTGATGATAATTAATTGGAATTCTTCATGGACAATAAATAGGACACATTAATTTATGTGTTTATGTTGGATGATCAAATAGCAATTCTTGAGTTTTGCTGGTAGATTCAAATTGTTGGTAACCGTTGTTGGCGGCTATTTTCCCGCAAATTACAACTACTATTTTTAATTTATTGTTATTGAAGCAATATGATTTGACATGCTTACAATGCATTTTTACTGTGAATCTTATTTACTTGGAATCTATATTTAATTGAAATCACCAATTAGTAGAATTAATATTTGGCGTATGCGGATGCCGATGACGGATATCACATTTGGTATCGAGTTTTTCATATTTCATGGATGTTGGAATGATATGAAACTGATAAGTTAAAAGTGGGAATGCATGAACATTGTCTTGAAATTAAATTTGCCTTTTAGTTGTGCTGGTTCATTTACACGCATGAATGACATATGTTATTTTACTTGATGTATATGCTTTAACGTGGTACTAATCTATGTTTGACATATATGCATGTTGAGGTTTCTTTTTCTAGAAAGTGATTTTCCTATCTAAACGTGAATGAATTGGCTACGGTTACTTTTGTTTAGTGTTCAACTCATAGTAACTACCTGTTTTGCCATCGATGGTGCATTTTAAAACTTTAAAGTTGTATACAATTTGCTGTTGAATTGTATGTTTGGCAATGATGTTGGGCCAGTTTATTAAATGTGGGTTCGTATCATAATTGCATCATCACTGAGACAATGTTCTTATTATTAAAATCACATTTTGTGAAGATAGATGGTGAATTTAGTTCCTTACTAAATTGATATCTTGAAATGTATTAAATTGCACATTTACCTGATAGTTGGGGGTCATTTGTATGTGATAACAAATGTCTTTACGATACTTTGATTAACATTTGTCTATGTTGAAAAGGTAGTCAAAAAGTGTTACATTAACATGAGCGACCAAGTCATTGTCTAATGGATACATAGTACTTGTATTTAGATGGTCTATTATTGGTCGGGTAGATATCATTTATTTATATGTAAATGATATGTCGGCTGCTATATGCCGAGTATTTTCCTATTTGTGGAAAAAGTAAAACCATGGGTAATGGTTTAGAATACAATGGGGACCCTTTTGAGTATTATGATGATAAACTGATGCAATTTGGATAAAAAATCGAGAAAACTAAGAATCTACAATCGATGGATTTATCACGCTTGGTGGAGGTAGTCTTGGGATCAAAGGGAAAAGTTGTACAAGGATAATGTCAAGTTGTCAATTATGTGTACATGTTAATTCCCAAAGTAGTGGAATTAGCCACATGAAACTCAATCAGTTTGTAAAGATGTGGTGATCACCACTAGTTTTTACAATCGAGTAAAAACTTGTTGTACATAAACTGATTGAAGTATATGAGGGATGGGATCAAGCCCACATATAAATAGTCACCCATGATGGAACCTTGCCTTGACGCTTGGTATTTCACCAAGTCTCGAGATCAAGTAAAAGTACATCATCCGAACGTGACTGAAGTTCTGCGATATTTACAACACACCATCCCAAGCTCAGTGGAACTTGGAACCGTAATGAAGTTGAAGGTTGAATTTTAATTCTTAATGGACTTATAACACAAATTGTGTTGGATTGTTTTAAGTTACGGGAACAATCTTGATAAGGTCCACCTATCTGAATGTGGAAGTGAGGCCGCTTCCTATGAGTTCAAGGGCTTGGCTCTAAAGCATTCTGAGAAACCAAGATAAGACATGGCCAGCTAAAGGGTCGGCACAAAGTGGATTGAATGAACGAGAGGAAGGATATGCGTGAAGCGTTTCCGCTTAACATATAAAGGAAGATGGTTCAATGGCTTTGGTCCAACCATTCTTAACCTAGTTAAGCTTGAGCGCTTTCACTACGTAAAGATTCAAGGTGTAATATTCCATCTTTACTTATGCATAACACCCCCGGGGATTTCTGAATCGGGTTAGGTCTTATTTGTCTTTTCAAAAACTATGTTTATTTTGAAAATGGTGGGGGATTGTTGGAAATTTTCAAAATATAGTATGTTGAAATCATTTTGGGATTGAGTCTTAAAAAGGAAATGAAGTGTTTTGTTGTGTTTTGTTGATAACCCACGAATAGGCAATTAGTGACAGTTTTTCTATCACAAAACCGTCGTTAATGAACCATTACAATTGTAAATATGCACCTATTCGTAATGGTGGCGGTTAATACGCTTGAAATGGTGTCTGTGACTGAAGCATCGCGACTGTTAGAAAAGGTTTCAGTTAGCGACGCTTTTTCTGTCGCTAAGTCGTCGTTAAACCGTCACTAATTGCACCTTTTGGTGAACCATTGTGACTATTTGAATGGTCACGAGCATGCCTATATATAGGGTCATTATTCCAACGTTTTTGATCATCCAAAACAAAAAAATAAACACATACAAAACCTTTCTTTCAATATACCCGATTGTTATACATAATAGTGCTATAGAACTATTATTTGTAGTGTCTTGAAACCCCCGATCACTCGGTAGTTCATCCGGATTATCACCACCATCGTGTAGTGTTGATAATTGCTACATACGTTGCTTCATTGTATCTTGGGAGGCAATTCGTCGGTAACCCTAAACACGATTGTTCGAGAGAACGGTGGGGGCGAAATTGCTTTAAGAAAAGAGAGCACTCGCCTTGAAGTAACAAGTAGTAGCATTAAACTTTATTAACAAAACCATTATTCTAGAACCCCGGAACCAACACGTATACCCCATTCTTCTTGCATCCGGCCTGCTTGAACTCGACTGCTTGAACTCGACTGGTAGGAGCTTCAAATGTACGCTTGAAAGATAATATCAAAAAAATTATCTGCTGGTCTTGTACCTTTCTTGAAAAGCCGATTGTTGTGTTCTTGCCAAATAAAGTATGCACATGCCCCTGATAACAACCACAACTCGAACAATTCTTCTACTCGAACCTGGGAAAATTTGCATCACAACCTCATCACACTTGTTTGACAATTATGGAACTTAATTTTGGGTCAATTCCCAAAATAAGCCAAAAATTTTTCCAATTTCTCAAAATAAGCCAAAACAAAACTGTTTTCCCAATTTAGTCAAGTGCGATCGTGCGATCGTGCTAACTGCCTCGTTGCTTGACAAGTGTGGGGGACAAAAGTACAACCCAATCATTTGCAGGCCCACTTGGTCTTTGACCTATAATGTGCGATATTCGAATGTGCTATCGTGCGAAATTCTTCCCATTGCACGTGACACTTTCTTGGGTTAGCTCACATGTTGGGCTTATGAGATTCCGTAAAAATTGAAAAGCCAACAAGCTCATTTTTTGTGGCTTATGAGCTTATCAACTTGAGATTAATATTTAAACTCAAGTTGATAAGCTCATAAGCCACACAAAAAATGAGCTAATTGGCTTTTCAATTTTTACGGAATCTCATAAGTCCAACATATAAGCTAACCCAAACACCCCTAAATATACACCCCAAACACCATAATTCTCACAAGTGTACATTAAATGGAACCCTAGCTACAAATAAAACCAATAAAAACGGATAATTATCTAAATGCCCCAGTTGCCTAAAGGTTGGGGGTTTTTGGACCCTTTTTTTTTCTCGTTCCCAAACTAGACCGAGTTGCCATGTACAATTGGGCAACCACCACCGGTAAGTGACAAGTATGACTTCATACGAGGGTGATGAGTCATAGGGCAACTGGTCTACTTTGGTATAACAATTGTGCAACTGGTCTACTTTGGTAAAAAAAATGTCGGACGACACATGGTTGGGTAATTCAAGTTGCTCAGTTGCCGGGTCTAGTTTGGGAAAGAGAAAAAAAAAAAAAAAAAAACGGTCCAAAAACCCGCAACGCAACTGGGGCATTTGGGTAATTATCCGCGATAAAAAAAGACCCAACTTCCCCCTAACACCCTCGGGGTAACAACCCGTCTCACATTAAGCTTGAAGACGTGCCCTAAAAATATCCTTCCACCATGGTTTTTAGTTGAACCGGAAAGGTACCAAGTAGTCCACTCCTTTCGGCTTCAGGAGGGCGTTTTCCTCAGCCTGTAACAAATTCCACTCAAGTTTCATCTCAGCTCAAAATCGATCCCAGGCCCCAACAATTCCAACTCACGCCTAACAACTAAACTACCTTTAACTCCTCAAATCCTTAATTCATACACCAAATGTTTTTTTAGTAATTTTATAATTGATTTAATATTTTATTTTTAGTTTCATTAAATGTTATTATATGTTTTTTTTTATACATTTTAAGAATTCTTCCTTTTATTAATAGGGTTTTTGATTTGTAATATTTTATTTTCAATTTTATTTTCAGTTTCAATAAATATTTTTATTATAGCATGTTACTACCTTTTGCAATTACATTTTTATTATTACACGTTTTATGTATAAACGTTACACGAAACATTTATAGTTGTTTGCTTCTCGATATCCCGTCACTATGCATTTTGGTTATTTCACATCTTATCACAACCATAATTTTTTGTTGCTAGAAAAACCTCTTGCTATGCACGGGTACTCGTCTAGTAATAATTGAAGAAAAGAAAGTATGTTTAGAAAATGAAAAGTGTTGTGGTATTTAGGAGAAATATATAGGTATTTATCTAAAGATTTTATTATTTGTTTATTTATTAGTTTTTTAATAAACACTCCTCAAAGGTTGGAAAATTAGTCGTTGGGCTAGCTTTTTTGTGCCAAATACTCGGTCGGGTAAACGACCAAGTGCCTCATGTTTTTTCTAAGGGCACGTCCCTGAAGGAGGTACGTGCCGTAAGGAGGGGAACGAGTTATGTGGGGCGACCAACCATGTGGTCGAACATCCATTACGCATGGTCTAAAAAACATGGCTCAAAACCTAATGTTTCAAAGACCACTCATGGTGACCAAAATGGTTTGGTCGGTCATCTATAGTATAGACATCATGATCCTTACTCATGTATCTCTCGGTTAAAGAGGAAAAAGAGGATCAAGCCATCTCTACTATCTCTATTTAAAATTCTATAAAAATTACAAAAAAAGTTTTACATAATTTTTTTAAAAAAAAGTACGGAGTAGTAATTTTTCTTTTATATATAATAACTAAAATAAATGCCTTAATTCAATAAATTTCTGCTAAGTTTAATATCTTTTTGAAAATAATAATCTCTGAAAACTAAAGTAACAAAAAAATACTTTACTTACCTAACTTCTTATCTTTATATCGACGCAAGCCAGTTTTACCAAATTATTTATTGCACTTGACACGGCTTTTTTCTAAAAGTGCTTGGCGTAGTGGTGTATGACACTTAATATAAGTCAAGTGTGATAGATGTCATTAGTAGTTTCTGATTTTACATGTTATTTTGTGACAACTTTTAGTTCTAAGTTCGATTTAGCTTCCAAGGTAGGATTTGTTGTATTTGTATTCCGTTGTTTATTTTCTTTGGTTCAACTCTCTTTTAATTATCTTGTTTAACTGAGGTAAGACATCTTGTATTGTACTCCCTCCGTCCCAAAATTATTGTCCACTTTGAATTTTCAAAGTCAAAATGTTTCAACTTTGACCACAAATATATATTTTTTATTATATAATACTTGATTAAATATTATACCATTGAAAAGTAGACTTAAAACCCAATCCATTTATATATTTTGCATCAAATATTATATAACACCCACAAAAATATTTAAAGTCAAAGTTGAAGAAGAAAGACTAAAAAAGTCAATACTGGACAATAAATTTGGGACGGAGGGAGTATTTTGGTTTATTTTGGAGTTCCCGATAATAAGTTAGACTTTCTAAGACTAATGCTAATGGCATTACCATTTTCATAAAAGCAACCCGGACACGTCAGCGCCACCTCAGCTTTCTCTCTCCACAACTCCACCCCAACCATAATAACTAGTGGTGACCACAAAAGCGACCCCGAAAACTACAACCAAAAACATACTCCATAAAACAAATAAAAAAACTACACACACAAATCTTGCAAATGTTTTGGTCGGCTGAGCAACCAAAACTTTGAAATGGTTGCTTGGTGATGCGTCGCTTTGGGGTGAGCTAATGGGGCAACGCGTTGCTTTTATGGGGTTGTGGTTGTGAGGCAACTCCCATTAGCATTGGTCTAAAAGATATAAAATGTACCCCTCTCTAACTCAAGCAACTAAGAAAATAAATACTATCGCTGTTCTCCGAACACACCCATGTGCCTCACATGTTTATGCCCCACAGTATTAACTATCGCACATGTTTATGCCCCACACTAGTATTAACTATTGCACATGTTTATGGCCTACACTAGTACTAAGACGACTGCTCGGTGCGAGTGATACGGATAACACGTTATTTGTTATTAGTACCTTGCGTGTGGCAGCGAGGCTTCTGTGAAGGCTCGCCGTTGCTCGTCGAGTCCCCGCTACCACACCGGGCTACATCGTCATTTGTGCTTTTGTTGAGGAAGTGACGAGGAAAAGACAAAAGAAAATGACAGAGTTGAAAACTTGAAATGATGTGAGGGGGTATTTTGGGGTGAGTGAGGCTCGAGTTGTTTTTAGTTATGAGTGAGGAGATACTTTGAAATGTGAGTGTTGAAATGATGTGACATCGCAGAAGCCCGAATGGCTTCGTTGAAAACTCTTCATGATACTTGATGGCTGATGCTCTTATAACCTTATTGCCCTTTTTTTTCATGCACTTTATTGACATTATAAGATAGTTTTTTGAGATTTTTTTTTTATTTTTTATTTATTTATTTATTTTTTATTTTTTATGTTTTTTGATTTTGAAAACTTTTGATTTGTCAAACTTTATATTTTATGCTTCTTAACTTTTTCAACAGTTTTATCCACTTTATTAATAGGATAAAATATATATTTATGGTTTTCTACTCCGTATTTTTTATGTTTTACTATTAATACTTTTAACTTGTCAAACTTTATATTTTTTATTCCGTATATTTTNAAAAAAAAAAAAAAAAGTACAATCATTCTAAGCTACCAATAAGTCAATAACCTATCTCATTCCCTCCGTCCCAAATTATATGTCCACTTTTATATTTTACAAAGTTTAAGAAAAGTGTGGCCCTACAATATTAACCAATAAAAATTAATTGTCACCCACTTAGAAACATTTTGATTGGTTGAAATTGAAAGTGGACATTAATTTTAGAACAAAAAGTAGGAAAGTGGAGTTATATTTTGGGACGGATGGAAAATTTAACATCCATCAAAGTCTAAGCGCAATTATAAGCAGGTATATTAGTTACAAGGGTTTTGGTTGTAAAATAGCAACGTACTTTTTCAAATGTATCGAATTAGTACGTGCACTATTTTTTGTTTCACTTAATGTAACGTACTTTTATGTTTTGTTCCAATCTAGTACATGATGATGACGTGACATACCTGAAAGTCTGACACGTGTCATCATTTATAACGTGACACGTCATCATCACGTACTAGATTGGAACAAAACATGAAAGTACGTTACATTAAGTGGAACAAAAAATAGTACACGTACTAACTCGATACATTTGAAAAAGTTTGTTGCTATTTAACGACCAAAACCCTAGTTACAACTATAAGTTTATAACCTCCCAATCAATGCTTCATGATGCAAGCGATCCGAATGTGGCTTTCGTCAGCACAATAAGTCACCTNCATCATCACGTACTAGATTGGAACAAAACATGAAAGTACGTTACATTAAGTGGAACAAAAAATAGTACACGTACTAACTCGATACATTTGAAAAAGTTTGTTGCTATTTAACGACCAAAACCCTAGTTACAACTATAAGTTTATAACCTCCCAATCAATGCTTCATGATGCAAGCGATCCGAATGTGGCTTTCGTCAGCACAATAAGTCACCTTCATCTTTAGCTTATATAAGCAAGCAGATGGATAGATGATCAACACAAAGAAAGAAAGAAAAAAAAAAAGAAGATAACAAACATAAAGTAATATCAAGATGTCTGTAGCCTCAACTTCTAAAAGCGTCATACTGGAGATTGAAGAAGAATCCCCTTCTTCTTCACAACGATTGGAAATTGAAGAAGAATCCCTTCACCCTCCAATAATGGAAGTTCAAAAAGAATACCCCTACCCTTCACATAACTTTGCCACAAATATTGTTACAGTGAAGCTGAGTGGTAAGGCCAAGTACAAGTTGTGGAATACACAGATGTTATGTCTCTTATCGAGTCACGATATGCTTGGTTTCATCGATGGCACATTTCCATGTCCTTCTAATGGAAATGGGAAGGCTAAAGATGGAGATATGAAGGCATGGCACAGATCAGATTCACTCGTTAAAGGTTGGATTCTTGGATCGCTCTCTGAAGAGGTAGCAATCAATGTCGTCAATCATCTAAACTCAGACTTCACTGCAAAAGCTGTATGGGATGAACTACAATGTTGTTATGGTCCTTCGGTTCCTTATCAGCAAGTGGCAGGTATCATCTTTTCTTTGCTAATCTAGGATCTATTTGAATTTGAATATAATAAGCCAATTAAAATTTAAGTAGTTTTGATGGTCTTTTGTTGCATGACTTTGATTACAAACGGATATTTAGCCTATCAGTCTAAAATTAACCCATCAACCAAAAGGTTGGGGGTTTAAATCCTAATATGTAAAAAATAGAGTATTAAAGGTGCAGAGTAAGGTGTTTCGTAAGCATGACAACTTGATTAATCATCTAGGATTCAGGATTGTCTCATATTTTAATGGTTGGTTTGTTATAGAAAAAAACTATTTACCTTCACTAAAATTTTGATAGCAGAAATTTCTATACCGCAAGATGAAGCACATGATTCAACAGCACAATCCAAAATGGAAGATAAACAAGCGTTGTATAAGGACTGTCTACGTGGAAGATGGTACACAACGCGTTTCACACCTGTGGACAAAATCACTAATAATGGCAACACGGCTCTACATGTAGTAGTAGGTTCTTCTTCCAAGAACCATAAATTCTTAGAGGAATTGCTAGAATCGACTCCTGCAGAGAACACACTACTGGATGTGCAAAATTCAGATGGAAGCACTCCACTTCATGTTGCTGCTATAGTTGGAAACACTGAAGCTGCTAAAATATTGTTGAGAAGAAACCGGAATTTGTTATTTGCCACAGACAAGGCGGGTCATACACCACTTGCCATATCTCTTTCTAATATGCATATTGAGACGTCTAAGTGTCTGTTAGAACACATCACCGAAAAAGAGAACGAGACTGTGTTTACCGGAAAAAGTGGTGATGAACTTCTCGTTCTTGCTATATCTTCTAAGAATTGGGGTAAGTCGGTCTATATATTGGCTAATTCTAATTCCAGCAGTTGGTGACATGACTAACTCAATTTCGAAAATATGTAGAGTTTGCAAGTGAGTTATTGGGTCGTTACGGAACCATACATAGTGAAGCGGTTCTGAGGGCTATGTCACAAAACTACCCACGTAGATGCAACTTTTGGGATGGTTTAGAAGGTTCGTTTCTTTGCTTTTTCCATTTTATGATGATTAAATCCCTAACCAACTTCATGTACACCAACTCTCGATCTATGTTCAATGTTGTAGACTATTTTGAATATCAAAGGCAAGAAGAGTTAGAAAGAGCTACGGTAGAATTGCTTTTATACGGTAACAGGGCTCTTGAACTGCTGTTGAAAATGAAACCACGTCGTGCTGCAAGACTCCGGAGGCGTTTCGTTTCTGGTAGGTAACGAGAATGTATATAAAGTTAAGATATACTGCTATTTTGAAAAAGGGTGTTTTAAAATAAGTGTACACTTCAAGTTACAACCAATTAAATTGTTTTTTTTTTTAAGTTAATCGATATGAAAATTTATTGTTTAAACTTTTCTTTGATTATGCACATTTTATTAGTGGACATTTTAACAAGTACCTGATTGTCAAATTTACAAAGGTATCATCAAGACATCAAATTATGGTGTTCCCTTAACCAAACCGGGGGATTTTATAAAATTAATTTATTTTTTAGTGGGAATTTCATATATACCTAAAAAAAACTTCAAAAATTATATATTTTTTTAAAACACAAGTTTTCAATGCATGATGTATAATACTAAACGAGTACCCGTGCATAGCAACGGGATTTTATAGGGACAGATAGTTTATTGATAAAAAAAAGTTTATAGGTTATAAACGAAAAATAATAAAAGTTTGAAGATTTGGGAATTAAACATAATGTTTTGAAACTCGGTTCGACCTGGGTGGTTCAACTGGTTGAACCGTTCCGGTCGAAAAACGGGTTTCAAGCGTCCCGGGTCAACCCGATTTTGTGTTTTAATTAGTTGTATTAATTTGGTAGATATATTTTTAATTGGTTGTACAATGTGAATAAATCATTGTACTTTTAAGTAATGGATAATGTTTTGAAACCCGGTTCGACCCAGGTAGTTCAACTGGTTGAACCGTTCGGTCGAAAAATGGGTCGATTTAAACCGGGTCAACTTGCTAGGTTGGGTCGAAAACAAGTCAAATTAAACCGGGTCAACCCCCTCTGTTTGAAGCGTCCCAAGCAAAAGCTGTATGGGATGAACTACAATGTAGTTATGAGCAAGTGCTAGGTATCATCTTTTCTTTGCTAATCTAAGATTTATTTGAATTTTTGAATATAATAGGCCAATTAAAATTTAAGTAGTTTTGATGGTCTTTTGTTGCATGACTTGATTACAAATGGATATTTAAGCCTATCAGTCTCGAATTAACCCATCAACCAAAAGGTTCTGGGTTAAAATCCTAAAATGTAAAAAATAGAGTATTAAAGGTGCAGAGTAAGGTGTTTCGTAGGCATGACAACATGATTAATCATTTAGGATTGTCTCTCATATTTTAATGGTTGTTTTGTTATAGGGAAAAAAAATAAAAAAAAATAAAAAATAAAAAAATAACAGAGAGAGAGAGAGAGAGAGAGAGAGAGTAGTTAGCTTCACTATAAATGCAGTTAGGGCATTAATGTTTTTTCTATTTTAATTTTGGTTCACCAATTTTTTTATAGGATTTTGGTCATTCTAGTTATAAATTAAAGAAACAAGTTGAAGGACGTAATGGGTTACCAATAATAAAGTTGTAGGCTATGTTTGGCACAAAGCTTTTTGGAGCTCTTTTGAGCAATGAGCGGTGAACAATAAGCTTTTTGATTTTTAACGTTCGTTTGGCATGAGAGCTGTGGGCTTTGCTATTTTTTAGGAAATCTCATTTTCCCAATGCTTCTTTATGAAGCTGTGAGCTTTTTTGGCTGCTGCTCACAGCTCACTGCTACTGCTCACAGCTACTTTTGCCAAACATAGCCATAGTATACCTCTGTAGACAAAATAACAGTTTTAAATTTTTTGAGAAAACAGAATTTTAGAGGTCTGATATAAACACAAATATTTTGGGGCTTCTATCTCATTTTGGTGAAAGTATGTTAATTTTTTTTTGGAAAAAAATAAGGTAAACCATGCAATGATACAAGAGAATATAAAGTGTGAGGAATTTTCTATTCGCTCTCCAGATATAACTCATGTATTTTCTTAATCATTCATCCTTCTTTGTGATCCCTGATGATTAAATCACATGCTTTTTTGTTATAGCTTTTTACCTTCATAACAAAATCTACCAAATTTTGATAGTAGGAATTTCAATACCGCAAGATGAAGCACATACGTGGACTAGCCAGGGAAGCACAATTGAAAACGGAACGTAACCAAGAGGTGTATAAGGGTTGTCTACGTGGAATATGGATTCCGGAAACTGACATTTACACAAGGGATTTCACACCTGTGGACAAAATCACTAATAATGGCAACACGGCTCTACATGTAGCATGTTCTTCTTCCAAGAATCATGGATTCTTAGAGAAATTGTTAAAATTGACGCCCGAAGAGAACACACTACTGGATGTACAAAATTCAGATGGAAGCACTCCACTTCATGTTGCTACTATAGTTGGAAACACTGAAGCCGCTAAAATATTGTTGAGAAGAAACCGGAATTTGTTATTTGCCACAGACAAGGCGGGTCATACACCACTGGCCATATCTCTTTCTAATATGCATATTGAGACGTCTAAGTGTCTGTTAGAACACATCACCGAAGAAGAGAACAAGACTGTGTTTACCTGAAAAAGTGGTGATGAACTTCTCGTTCTTGCTATATCTTCTAAGAATTGGAGTAAGTCGGTCTATATATTGGCTAATTCTAATTCCAGCAGTTGGTGACATGACTAACTCAATTTCAAAAATATGTAGAGTTTGCAAGTGAGTTATTGGGTCGTTACGGAACCATACATAGTGAAGCGGTTCTGAGGGCTATGTCACAAAACTACCCACGTAGATGCAACTTTTGGGATGGTTTAGAAGGTTCGTTTCTTTGCTTTTTCCATTTTATGATGATTAAATCCCTAACCAACTTCATGTACACCAACTCTCGATCTATGTTCAATGTTGTAGACTATTTTGAATATCAAAGGCAAGAAGAGTTAGAAAGAGCTACGGTAGAATTGCTTTTATACGGTAACAGGGCTCTTGAACTGCTGTTGAAAATGAAACCACGTCGTGCTGCAAGACTCCGGAGGCGTTTCGTTTCTGGTAGGTAACGAGAATGTATATAAAGTTAAGATATACTGCTATTTTGAAAAAGGGTGTTTTAAAATAAGTGTACACTTCAAGTTACAACCAATTAAATTGTTTTTTTTAAGTTAATCGATATGAAAATTTATTGTTTAAACTTTTCTTTGATTATGCACATTTTATCGGTGGACATTTTAATAAGTACCTGATTGTCAAATTTACAAAGGTATCATCAAATTATGGTGTTTAGGGATGGCACCCGTGGGTAATGGGTACGGGTAGCTCTAACCCGTCACCCGCTCACGTAGTTTTTTTCTCACCAGTCACCCACCCGTCACCCACCAATGGGTACAATTTTCTACCCATGCCTTTGCCCGCGGGTATTTGTTGCCCATGGGTAAACTCATGGGTTAGTGTTATGCAACAAAATTACGAAACGATGATATGAAAACTAAATATGAAACTACGTAATAAAACACCAATCAATTTGCGAAATACAACTTTGATTATTTGATCTTTCATATTCTCTTTTTAGTCTTTAAACTCAAACAAACTTTTAGGTTAATGTGTTTTCTTGAGACTTTGTAGTAACTATTAAATGTATACCTGCAACATCAAAAATATTTTAATTAGTATAATTAATTTTAACACGGGTTTATAGGAACACCCACGGGTATTTTGACGGATATAACCGTGGGTATTTTAAATGGGTTTCATGGGTTTACCCGCGATGGGTATGCTTCGCCCGTCACCCACCCGCCACCCACTGATGGGTACAGATTTTCACCCACGACCCACCCATGGGTGAAAATTGACGCGTTTACCCACCCATTTATGGCGGGTACCCGCGGGTTGCGGGTTTTTTCTCGCCCATTGCCATCCCTAATGGTGTTCCCTTAACCAAACCGGGGGATTTTATAAAATTAATTTATTTTTTAGTGGGAATTTCATATATACCTAAAAAAAACTTCAAAAATTATATATTTTTTCAAAACACAAGTTTTCAATGCATGATGTATAATACTAGACGAGTACCCGTGCATAGCAACGGGATTTTATAGCGACAGATAGTTTATTGATAAAAAAAAGTTTATAGGTTATAAACGAAAAATAATAAAAGTTTGAAGATTTGGGAATTAAACATAATGTTTTGAAACTCGGTTCGACCTGGGTGGTTCAACTGGTTGAACCGTTCCGGTCGTAAAACGGGTTTCAAGCGTCCCGGGTCAACCCGGTTTTGTGTTTTAATTAGTTGTATTTAATTTGGTAGATATATTTTTAATTGGTTGTACAATGTGAATAAATCATTGTACTTTTAAGTAATGGATAATGTTTTGAAACCCGGTTCGACCCAGGTAGTTCAACCGGTTGAACCGTTCCGGTCGAAAAATGGGTCGATTTAAACCGGGTCAACTTGCTAGGTTGGGTCGAAAACGGGTCAAATTAAACCGGGTCAACCCGATGGGTTTGAAGCGTCCCGGGTCAACCCGATTTGTGTTTTAATTGGTTGTATTTAATTTGGTAGATATGTTTTTAATTGGTTGTACAATGTGAATAAATCATTGTACTTTTAAGTAATGTGATGTTTTAATAAGAGTATTAATTACATTACTTTTATCTCACATTTGACTTTCAATACTCAAATTTCAAGACTCAAATTTTTCATATTTGACCATTTTTCCATTATAGATAGCATAGAACTATAGATTATTAAAGCATGCTTTGGAAAAATACGTAAATAATAAAGTTTCTTTGAGAATATATGTAAATGCTCCTATTTTTTAGGCCAGGAATCGATGTGAGATATTCATTTAAGAGAAATGTTATGATGACATAATTTTACATAAAGTTTTTCAAACAATAATATGTCATAGTGATTTGTACACGCATGGGCAATTAAAAAAATGAATGAAAATAAAATTTAAAAGTTTGTAAAAATTTTGTGTTAGTATAGCATTGCTCTTCACTTAATTAATATGGAGTACATCACTCATTTTCTCTTTTCTTTTTCTTTTATCTTTTTTTTTAACGGATTCTTGTACCTTTTTGGCTAGCATAAAACATAAAGTCGGTTTATGTACTATATAATATAGATGTATTGCATCTTGGTAATATCTTATGTCGATAAAAATTAACATTAACATAACTAAGGTAAAATCATTGCTTTTGTGTCTTTTTATCTTTTAACTATACTTAATGAAAATTCAGTTAAACACTTAATCATAACGTTATGTTATTTGTAGCTTTAACTTATTGGGTGCACGTTCCATAACACCACAATTCTAAAATAGTCTTATCTTGAACCAGGTATTTTCATGATTCGTGGGGTCCCACTTTTTCTCTTTCGGAAAGCTGGTAAGACCGAATAGAGATTTACAATCCATGTATGACCAGAAATAGGAGATAACAATTTATACAGTATATCTTCTCTTGAGATGCTCATTTGGGTCTGTGTTGCAGCATGGTCATTTATGAGAAAGAGATACAAGAATCGTGTTGATGCTGGTTGTTTACTCAGGGGAATATGTGCGAAAATTAAATATCATAGTAGCGCCAACACTTACCATCACTATTACAACAATACGATTTTTGAAGCCACAAAACAAAATGCATCTGATGTTGTTCAATCAGTGGTATCTCAATTCACAGATGCAATTTGGTGTATCAACGAAGATGGTCACAACTTCATTCAATATGCTGTGATAAATCGCTCAGCAAAAGTTTACAGCCTAGTATATAAAATGAGTGAACACAGGAATATTTATAAAACAATAAAAGACTCGTTTGGAAATAACCTCTTGCATTTAGCTGCAAAATTGGCACCTGCCAACAGATTGAATAATATCTCTGGGGCAGCTTTGCAACTTCAACGTGAACTACAATGGTTTAAGGTAAGAATCTCTAAAAAAATATTGTAAGACCAAGTATTATTTACCTACCACGGTTAACATGTAATTTTGTAGGAAATAGAAGAATTTGTATGTCCACTAAACCGTACGCAAAAGAACTATGCTGATGAGACACCTGAAATGGTTTTCACAAGAGAGCACAAGGATTTGGTTAGTGAGGGTGAGAAATGGATGAAGACGACTGCTGAATCATACACAATAACCGCTGCATTAATAACCACAGTTGTATTTGCAGCTGCTATTACAGTGCCTGGTGGAAACAATCAAGATTCAGGGATACCAATTTTTACTAACGATGTTGCCTTCATAACATTTGCAGTAGCGGATGCCATATCATTATTCACAGCTGTTACATCCTTGTTAATGTTTTTATCGATCCTCACCACACGATTTGCTGAACAAGACTTTCTATTCAAGTTGCCTAAAAGGTTGATAATTGGTCTCACCATGTTGTTCATCTCAACGACAACCATGATCATTGCTTTTGGTGCAACATTGTTCCTTGTGTTTGGACAAAGGAAGTTGTGGATGCTTATTCCAATATGTTTATTGACAGGCCTACCAATTACATCTTTTGTGACCTTGCAGTTTCCTCTTATTGTGGACTTAATAAGTGCCACTTATGGTCGTAGTATTTTTGTTAAAAAACATTATGGTCGCCCATTCTACTGATTTATTCTATAGCTTAGTACTCTACTAGTTATACATCCTCGTGCACGCACGTTTCTTTGGCATAAATCTTACTTAGGGCTTGTTTCTTTTTCGCTTAATGAGTGAGCCCAAACCTTATAATTAGGTCATTTTATTGACCAACGGGGCTTTAAGTCAATGTGCGTTTGTTTTTTTTAGTTACCAATCAATATTCACCAATAAAGACATTCTAAAAAGTTAATACATACATCATCCTTTATTAAATATTCACTATTTTGAATACCTCGTGTATCATCATTTTACATAGTGGATGGGATGTAAGGTAGAATTGAATTAAAAGTTGCAAATGACAAGATGGGAAAAAAAAGTATATGAGTATTTCACTTATGCATTTAATTGACAAAGAAAAAAGACAGCATTTAATTCGTGTCCGCTAAAAGTGCTTGCAAAAGTTAATACAAAATTGAAGTCCGCAAAAAGCCATGTGCGGCAACCAATGACTCGCGCATTCTTTCGAAGCGCGCGCTTGGTTTATTTTGGTAAAAGGTTGAAAAAAAGTTTATTCTGTTAAATTGGGTATGGAAGAGGTTTAATTTGGTAATTGGTTTTTTTCTTATATCTCTATTCTCTAATATCAATATATTATCTTATTTTTTGCCAAAAAAATATATAATGTACTCATGTCGAAAATAGCCAAGCTCTTATGTTTTAACAACAATCATATAGCTATATAAGTAATACAGAAACACTCTTACTATTTTGTGTTCTTCTGTGTATCTTCTAAAATACATTACATATAGTACAAAATATTTGCGAGAAATCATGGATTATGTAATATTTACATTAAGGGATATCCCGTTCAATAGTTTGAGGCACTATAAAACGTTTACAAGAATCTGGATACTATTTAAACTTGAACTATTTTATAAATGAAAATGAAACTGAGAAAAGTGATAAACAAATACCTCGATCTCCAACTCCGGGAGTTCTTTTTCAAACCATGTCAAGAAATGGTTGTTAACATACCTTTTGTTAAACACTCTGGGTGGCTTCGACTAGATCATGACTCGGTGGCACCAATCAATCCAAAAAAATCGAACTTCATAGAGACACCAATAAGAATACCACAAACTTGTATAACGTCAACATTCAACAGAATACCACTCCACTAAATAATATTTGAATGCACAGTATGACAGTAACTGATAAAAGAGAACTTTTTGACAACCCAAAATGGTTTTGTCCCACATCGGCTGGGTGAAGAAAACAAAGTGAGTGCAAGTTATTATATAACCCAAGGAGTTTGATTGGTGAAAGGCACGGAGCCATGCAATGAGCACAAAGCGAACTATTCTTTCGCCTTTTACTAAAGAATACCGTGTGCTCGTTGTATAAAATGGCATACGCCAATTTTTGGAGAGTCCCTTTTATCACAGGGCTCCAACCAATCTTAGTTCAAAATTGATGTAAATGACAAATGTACTAATGAAAGAAAACTGGTTCAGACTTCTGCTCATGATATTTCCTTAAAAAATTACAACTAAACCGTTTTCTTTCTGAAATTGAGAAACTTTTCAAGGGAATAAACTTAGGGGCTGTTTGATAAAACTGAATGGTTTTGCACTGAATGACTCTCATCTCTGAATGATTCTTTGACTCTGAATGAATTTGATTCTGAATCAAAACATGTTGTTTGATAGATATTCTGAATAAATTTTTGGAACGATGGGAAGTTACCATTTTATCCTTATGTTTAATCTAATAGAATATGAATGCTACATGTACAACTTTAGTTTAAAAAAATTTCCTTTTTCTTTTAAATGTTTAAATTTAATTTGATATAAAAAAAAGGAAAAAAAATATACAAATATACAAATACGAGTATTTATCATACAACTTTGTCACATGATAATTCATTACCTTTTATTTTTTTTGAATGCTGATTAGAAGTTGTATATTTATAAATTCATTAATTTAACTTCAAAAATAAAAATCAGTATTGAACAACTAAATGAAAAAGGGTATACAAATTTATAAATAAATACATCGATCAAATTAAATGAGGTACCCAATAATAATTCATTACTAGAGTATTAAATTTGAAAAAAAGGATGAAAAGGCATTGATGGGGTCAAATAGGGAAACAAGACACATGCTGAATGGTTTTGCATTCGAATGACGCTGAACCACTCTATTGATACCATTCAATTCAGAGGGCTATTTTTTTATTTACCAAACACTTTGGCCTTTGACCGAATAAGTGAGAGCCACTGAGTTGCTTCAATAAGAGGCAAACAAACAGCCCCTTACTTTATTTCAGCTTAACTGTGTCTACTTTGCCTTTGTGAAAGAGCCAGATGCACCACTCACAAATTTATAGAAGGCTTTTTTTTTTTTTTTTTTTTTTTTTTTTTTTTTTTTTTTTTTTTTTTT